>JAGFPH010002743.1:0-15482 GCA_018207615.1 Philaenus spumarius | reverse complement strand
GTGTTGTTAAAATCAGGTGTATTTGTCTCTTCCTGTTTGTAATTCTTGTTAAGAGTGGTAAAGTGATAAGGATTTATTATCTCAGATTTGAATGCTATGAATGGAGAAAAGTGTTGGAACTATCTTTTCATTCTAACTTTTTCCTTTGTGTGCATAAAAAACAAAGATTCCTGTAATATTTAGATTAATTCGTCAACATGCTGCCGCTTAGATCATTTACTACAAAACAAGCTGTGTCACGTATTTTTTATAGTCCACGTCTGATTGCGCTCACGCTAGGAAATTGTTTAGAATTGTTTTCTCTCAACCTTGCGCAAAACGAGTATCTTATAATACACACCCACATGTTGCGTTGTTGTAACGGTGGTCAAACAAATTGTAAACAATTTTTTGTTAAACTAATTGTAGAACTAGATTTTTACAAAAAAGTAAAAATACGTTTGAAAAAAGGTAAACATTTTTGCAAATTTGTTATGGTTTTTGAACGTTGAAAATATAAATTTTTGGGTTTTACAAAATTAAAATAATTTATATCTCGAAATCGATAAAAGTTAGAGACAAATTATAAGACACCTTTTTGTTTAAAATTGCGCAAAAACCCTAAACAACATTTTCCGTAACAAGAACACCTATTTTTTATAGTTGGTTTTAAACAATTGTTTACACCCATTGCCACCTGCCAACGTTCTGATATGTTATAAAAGATTCTTTGAATGAGAAAAAAAATCTAGTAACAGGTAAGATATATTCTATTATTTTATTTTGTTATTTGCACAAGTTATTTAAAGACATAAGACAAAAGCTGAAAACCAATCAACATTTTTATTTTGTTTTCCTCTTTTAATTTACCCAAAATATTGTAAACAAAAAAAGCTTGACAAGACATGTTACCTATTAGGGTTTGGTTTTCATACTACCGACAAGGCGTAGTAAACAGAAGACAGTTCTAAGTTTCTTCCTTTTTGGGTAGATCTTGCCCTGTATTCTTCGCCACAAACTTGAACATTTTTCCTCAATATGGATGTTGTAAAATTAGGGAATTGTGTAAAGTAAGCTGAATTCAATTTGCTCTTACTTTAAGAAATACTAGCATTAAAATCTAACTTAAAACACACCTGCCTTAACATAACAACCAAATAGATATTGAGTTAATTTACTCCTAATCCAAAATATAGAATTGAAAATATGCAAAAAGGGAAACTATTGGTTCAGAATTTACTGTAATTTTACATAAAACATTATTTTTAGGTTGAATTTCAGTTTTAAAACTGTCGTAAAAACAGGAAAAAGTGTAAATTTTATGTTGTAAATTGCGAGTTGAATACACGTAAAATACAGGCGTTTCATCGATGTATAGAGAAAAGGTACGAAGCAGGAAAATAAGTTTCACTTTATTTTAAAACATATAACAACATATTCATTGAAAGTTGTTAGATAAAACTACCCAAAATAATTCTTTGTTCTAATGCAGGTACAATAAACTTTTTATAGAGTAAATTATGTCTTCCAAATTGGTATCACAATAAAAAAAGCGTCATAATGGATATTTAAGTAGAAAGGAAAAGAGATGCATTATTTTAAAACGTAATGCAAAGACTTTAAACAAACTTAAATTTATACACGTCTCACTTCAGTCAACCACAACGAAATACTGAGATAAACTCAGCATTATAACTTATAAAATGGAGGCAGGATGTTGGTTTGGTAAGAACGGAAACGTCGTATTATTCCTTTGTTTGTCCATGTCCTGTCAGTGTTGCCAAGTTTCGGTCGTCATATAGGTATCAAACGTCTTGACCGTATTTATTATATTCAAATGTATACTAGTACGACAGCAGCGCTTGATACAGAACTTTTGAGAACCCTACATATTCGTTTTTTCTCAAAATGTACACCAATTTGACAGCCGAACAAGAATTGTTTTTTGACTAAGTCACATCACTTACAGTAAGAAAAGCTAGCTTTAGCTATATGACAGCCAGATACGGCTGTCAAATGTAACTGGCCGTCAGATGTAATGCAAATTCGGTCATATACGGCTGTCAAAAGCTATCAGAAACTTATATATATATATATATATTGTAACGAAGCAATAGTTGCACGACGCTGGGGGAGGAAGTTTGTTTTCCTTTTGTCCCCACGTTGCGACGTCAACTCTGCAAAGACAGACCTTATTAATGACGTTCGGGAGCCAACTCTGAAACGTAGCCCCGACGCTATTGTCTGTCTGTAGGATTTCCCTACTTTGTTACAGAATAAAGAGATTATATCACCTACTGGAAGTTTAAGGCAAATTAATTTTAATAGCCTAGGTGATATAACTCTGGTTAAGATAACTATGCCTATAGTCACCTTAAATAAAAATATTTTATTAAATTCCTTCCAGTTATTCAAGTTACTATTAACTTTAAATTTGCTCAGCTCAGTAATTAATATTATATTTATTTGACAATCTCTGAGGAGTGAGAACAGTGGAACTTTACCTAGAATAATTAAATTATTTGTGCTTTGTGAAATTTCGTTGGAACTGCCAAATTTGCGTTTCCGCCCTTCGATATTGATCATACACTGAAAACAACTTATCATATAGGATACTTAGATAATAGGAATTTCTTGAACAAGGTAAATTATTTATATTAATTGAAATCAAAAGAAAATTTATTCAATAAAAACTCAAAATACTCTGTGGTTCTTTCCACTACAAAAACATAAATTTTAAACTAAATTTACTATTTACATAAATTTTAACTCTTTTAGGTAGAACCATTTATTATTCATTTATACTTAATTATTCCTTCTTTTTTAATATTTATTATTTAATTATTTAATTATGATTTTAAATATTTAATTTACAAGATTAATAATTTTATATTTTGAAAAACCTAATTTTTATCTCAACCCAGTATCAATAATTATTTAAATTCAACTCAGGCAATATTTTAATAAGGGATATCGTAACTTTTCTGACAGACCTTTTATTACTGCGACCCTGGACTCTGAACACCTTTCCCAGGAATGTTTATTGAAATACAGCTTCCCTGAAGTCCGGTTATCGTTGGTGCGGTTGAACGTCTCTCGTGGTCTCAGCTTTTGCCTGGTTTGACTTTCCCTGATGTCTTCTAGCGCCTTCCCTGATGTCTTCTAACGCCTTCCCTGATGTTTTCTAACGCCTTCCCTGATTTGGTTTCCGCTTCTTATTCCAGTAGTCCTTCAAAGTCCATGTGCTGTTCCAGTTATTGTCATTACATCAGTCCTGTGATTCTTGTAGACTACGTCATTTATAGGTTTTTTGACGCACCGGCTATATAATTAACTATAGCGTAATTCACTCAAACTGTTCAATCGTTTTTTCACTGTCTGTAATGCTAACTGATTTTACACTGTTTTTGTTCATTTAACTCGTATTTACGTTTGATAAAATTTTAATGAGAACTGTTCTTTGAAATATTATATTGCATAATATTATAAGTAATAAAAATGTTCACTGTTTGATTTACACATATCTTACTGCTGTCTTTATACAACACTGCTTCTAAGTACGTTACTTTAATATCGCAGATCCGTCTAACAACGTCGATCTAATGATTTAATGACTCACTGATCTAATAATGCAATGATGAAAACGTCGATCTCATGATGAAAGGTCAAAAGATGCGCGGCTCCCGCTGTACTCCGCTTATATGGACTCCTTTGCCGCCTTCCGAGTACCAACTGCCTTTCTTATTCCTCTATCCCTTGTTCGACATCTCGCCATGCAACTTGTATTAATTTCTTTAAGTTTTAGGTTGGTACTACCCCCACTAACTTCTTCGTTAGGCCTTGCCATCCGCTAATCTATCTCTCCCCTCCTGACATTTTCTCCTATTGTCTTACGTATTTTCCTCGTAGTTTTCCTTTAACTGCTTTTATGAACTTGCGGTTTTCGTAATCGTATTCCTGATACATTTTCCTTTCTTCTCAAACTTGAGTGATGGTCGTACTACGTTTGGTTCGCTTATGGCGCTGCCTCGCGTATTCCGCGGTTTTTCCTCGCGAAAACTTTTCTGGTTTTGAAGGAAAATTTTTTTTCTTTTTTCTTCTATGTTGGTTATTATTTTATGATATACTAGCCAAAATTTCCATTCTGTCCGAAGATTTTTCTTCTGTTTTTGGGACTTGCAAAATTTGCCAAATTTAACATTTACTTTTGAATTTGAATTTTTACTTTAAAATTGATACTTTCGATTGAGATTTACAATTGTATACCCTTACTACTTTCTTAACACTATGTTATTATTTTTACCACCTTTTTCATTTTATTTTTAGCAAAATATAGGTATGAATTTTCTCACCTACTATTTTAATTAATTAACAATTTATAAACTTTTTATCTTATAAAACTTTTACTTCTTTACAACTTGTTTACTTTTTCATTTTCCCTTTTTCATTTTTTATGGTGCTTTTTCACCTTCAAACTTTAACAATTATCTCTAACTTTTAAAATACCAAAAATTCCTTAATTTGTTATTTAACATTTTTTATACAATTTTTCTTACGCTTTTCAAAAATATCTTTTTCATTTAATTTTGATGAAATTTGAGAATTTCCTATAACTTTAACTCTTTATAACTTTAACATTTTTTATTTTACAAAATTGTGACTTCCATGAACAATGTTACCACCTCCCGTGTTTCACATTTACCCATAAAATTCATCAATTTTACACTTTTATTTAACACCTTATTCCTGTATAAAAATAACTAATTTTTCTAAGTCTTTCAAGCAACTTGAAACAAGTTCCAGGACAAAAGTCCATCTCTGTTGACACAGTACAGTTGGCCGGGACTTGTCGTATTCTAATCTAGTTAAGTATAGGGTGTACCTCAACTTCTGCTATGAAATCTGGATTTTTGCAGTTTTACAACAAAACTCAATTTTTCACGCATTGCATAAGGTTTATCCGCTGCAATATATATATATATATATATATATATTTTTTTTGTTTTTTGTTTTATTTATTACTTATTGCATTCAGGTATTTAATATAATTATATATATATATATATATATATTACTTAGTTCATTCAGGTATTTAATATAATTATATAACAAAATAATTAATGTACTTGTATATTTGAATCTTTTTATAAATGGAACCAAAGTACATTTATTTACTTTTAGCGTTTATCGCTGTTTGCAGTAAATATTCAAAATGCTTCTTTCGGTGTACAGACAAGCACTGCAGTACTTCCTGGGACCTTTTTCTTGTTGGAGTAGGTTATTTGTTACACTACATACTCAATACCAGTGGGTATACGTTGCATTCATTCCCCAAGTTTTATAAAAGCGACGTTCCATGAATAGATTACACTACATAGACACCCTAATGATAATTTGTTTGAATTCCAGCTAACAAGGGATAGGATATGTGGGAAGAAAGGGTGACTAATCCGGCCATATGGCCTTGGAAAAACATTTCTGACTGAATTATACCGCTTTGTATAAACAAATAGTTCATAAAACTTTCAAACCTACTTCAAATCAAACTAATCTTTAATAGTATAGTTACATAACAGTAACGATTAAGAACAATTAATAATACTGTTAATAATAAATAATAACGGCTAACCTTTTATAATTATTTTGCACCAAAACTTAGTAGACAAAACATTCTTGATTATTTGTCAATCAAAATAACTCTTTTTTAATATAAAAAGGATACACTTTTAGGAATTGAGTTAATTAACTGATTTTGACTTTCTAATAGTGTCATGGTTAATTGTTATTTATGTATGTAAATCATTTTCATGTAAATTGACACCAGTATATAATGCCTACGCATTTGGTTTATTGATTGGTCACTGTACCATATACATTCCCCTTAATTGAGCATGTAGTTCTACATCCAGCATGTGGTGCATGCTTGCAACAGTTGCAACTACTCGGATCTTGTTTGCACACAAACCCGCTGATGTAGAGCATGGCTAATCTAGCAGGCATATTTTTCAGTTTATTTATTACAATAGATACATATAGGGTAATTCCGGGAGAGATGCGACACGTTTTCTAAAACTAAATTTCACAGTCCCTCAATGCAAGTAAAACTAAATTAAGCATAATTTAGTAACATGTTCATAGTAACATGTTTTAACATACACAATAAGCATAAGCAATTCATAAAACACAGTTTGGATTTTTAAAATATTTTTGTAAATTACTACAAAGCGGCAACTCCCCCGTATGCCGCATCCATACGGGTGTTATGCCGCATGTAGTAAAATTTTCTTAAACTTATTTATTTAGGATGTTAAGTTAAACAAACAGTATATATGAACAAGACATTTATTATAGCTTGAATTATTAGATATTTACATTTTTACATTGTTTCCTTTTTTCGACTTTTTCGACCACAGTTCACGCAAATGTATCAAAAAATCTTCGTGGACCCACGATTTTGCAGATTGCACAACACAAACAGTCACACTTCATTTTGTTTCATGGTAGAATTCTTTACATTCTTTACATAAATCCAATGATCGCTCTTTATTTTCCTTTGTTTTTTTCTTCGCAAGAGGTCCATCTTCGTCATTCTCAAAAATAATATCTTCTTCTGATTCAGAAGAACTGAAATCAAGTTTCTTTTTCAAAGGTTTTTTTTTAGTTTTGGGCTTGGTAACAAATTTTTTGCTGTTTCTTCAACTCTTTTTCCCCTTTCTCTTTTAATTTCTTTTGGAGATCATTTATATTTTCTGCAGACGTCAGTATGATCGCCAATTTCCTTGCTCTTCCTCTGTGGGAGTCGTTTTTGTTAATTACTGGTATTGGGGAAATATGTTTCAAAATCTTTTTAGGTGTTTCCTTTAAACCTACGCTGACTTTACTGCACCCAGGCTGAGGTTCGTCTGTTAGACCAGTAATTGGAAGAGGAGGAGTGATTGCTTTTTGGATGTTAGATTGCTGGTTTGAGTCTTCTTCCATGTTGTCAAAAATTGTAAAAACGTGATCAGGAATTGCGTCTTTTTTGAAGGGAGAAATGCCGCAGTACTTGAACCCATTTGTTCCATTCCCAAAAGACGCAGATTTTCCCTAACCCTCGCAAATCAAAGGCCCAGCTTGGTAGAGAGTTAGTTTGCGACCAATGCTCTATACACCTATTGGCGGCACTGTAGAAATGGATTTTAAAAGATTTGAAAAAAACTAACGTCAAGCGGCTGAAAAGTTTGTGTCGTGTGTGGAGGCAAACAGAGAAACGAAACTTCGTTTTGTTCAGCGAGCTCAAGAAGTGAAATGGAAGAACAATGTGATACATGTCTATCAAGAATAAGAATTGTATGTCCAGGAGGTCTACGGGGCAAACATTTATCCCTAAAAAAGTTAAAAAATATTTCAGAATTTATGTAGGCTGATTTTGGGATCATGAAAACAGTTGACCCTGGAGGAAGGCCATCTTGAAACTCTGGTTTCAAGTTTTTCCTGTGTAGATAATTACAGGTGGTAGAAACCTACCCTCTGCAGAGCAACACCCTACTATGCTGACTGTTTCGCCCTTTTCCCCAGTGGTAATTTTGCTAACAACTTTGGCTCCCTTTTTTGCAACGACTTTGCAAACTTTGTTTATCAATTGAACTCCAGTTTCGTCTACATTAAATATATTTTGCGCCTTATCTTGAAGATCATAGGCTTTTATTTTACTCTCAAGAAGGTCATAAAACAGCCTTTTTTGCAACAGCCCTTGTTAAGCCTTGACCTCTCGACAGTGACAAGCCCTCAGCTTTTCGAACGCTCAAATCAGGGTGACGTCTAAGAGCCAATCGTAACCGGCGATTTTTTTTCATTATTGAATTTGTGATTGATTCCCAGAGTCTGGTCAGGGCAGAATCCAGCATCCCCCAATGCTTTTATGTGTTTGACAAGGCGTAGTTCATTATCTGGGCCAAGGCTGCCTGAAAAATTACATTACTTTTAGTGCGACGTTCAGTTGAATGTGAACGCGCACCATGGGGCTGTGAATATCGTATATCCTAATATAACTCATGTTTATAATAACAAACTAGCATCCAAAAATAACACAAGTTTTATATACAATTAGGCCAATTAGCAAACCCGTGATGTAAACTTACATAAAGGGCCAAGACCAGGAGAGTCTGTTTTCCCGCTTTGCATTCTTCTTTTGATGGTCCTGACGGTACTCCATAATAGCACTCTGCGTCTCTAAACGAAATTTCACCGGCTTGGATTCGATTTATTGCTTCTTTTAACCGCTCAGGATCCCATTGCCCACGAGGCTTTGCCCCGGGTTTCCTTTTATAAAAAGTTGGCATCTTAAGCAATCCTAAAAATAAAATAAAATGTTTAAGCCTGCATGTCTTTTGTAATCGGCGAAAAATTCTAAACTATAAATGTTTATAATTTGAAATCAAAAATATTAATTTGATACAAACAAAATTTAGGACCCAAATAATTGTATTAAAAAGCCATATTAATCAAAACATTCAGTGTGCGGCGTGTGTCCCTTATGAAAAAAGGTGTGGCATGTATACCGGATTTCATCGTGGCATCTATCCCATTCTGTCAGGGTGAGACGCCGCACCGCATAGCTCTCTTGTCTAGGGAGCCAAAATGGCGAGGCTGGTCAGAAAATGTAGCTAGTGAAGTAACCTGTTGCTACAAACCTTAAAAACTCTACCTAAAAGGTTTCGTAACAGTTACAAAGTTAGGATATGTAAAATATATTTCTAGGGTAAACAAATTTACTCTCCTCATTTAATCAAGTATAAAACTAATAAAAAAACAACAGCAACGTAAACTCAAACACAACACGTCTTCACTGGGTACTGCTGCTATACTGTAGTTATATTTAAATTAATCGTAGAATTATTTATACACGATATATGAATACTAATTATTATTTATAGTAAATACGTTCTTATGGGGCAGTTATACGACATTGATTTCTTCTACATTGTAGTCTCCATTTGAAAATATGAAATAACTATGCGGGAAATCTTCATGCTTCACATGCCAACCCTTACATTTCTCTTTACTCATGTATTTACGTTGATTTGATTAGTTTCAGCTACCAAATATTCATCTTCATTTTCGAGATAATATAAGAATGTTTTTTTTCAGGAAGTTACCCTTATAACCACTATCAAATCATATTTGATATGCATTATTGATATTATTTAATATGCATTTTTTCGGTACCAAGTCACAATTAAATAATACAATGAATTACCTTATAAGGTCAGTCTTGTGACTTTAAATTGTTTTTTATCTATATGTTTACTACATGTTTCGAAGTATTTACAACTTCATCATCATTTATCTCATCAAATTTATCTCATCAGAGTATACCAACCTACTGCCCAATGTTTTATTCAATATTAAAAAAAAAAAACTCAATATCACTCTCGCCTTAAGCACAAATAATAGTATTTCATCTTTTCATAAACCCAGAAATAAGATTCCTTTGGAAAATAAATCTGGTGTTTATAAAATATATTGTCCTGATTGCAACAAATATTATATTGGTCAAACAGGGAGAACGTTCCTTTGCCGATACAAAGAACATCTTCCCAATAACAAAAGCAATATTGAGAACTCTAATTATGCTAGCCTCTTGTTTGAAAACAATCACGGATAAGGGGATTTCCAATCCAGTGTGGAGACATTACACTTATGTACAAAAGGCGTAATAATAAACGCAAAAGAGGAGTTTGAGATTTATAGAACGTTTAAAAGAAAACCCGATGACATTTTAAATGATCAGCTGTCATTAAAGTCACATCATTTATATGACACAGATTTCAAACATTTATCTAAGATCAATAGCGATTAGCATTAGGGGGACGCACCGCTCGTACCGTCACTGCTTCGCCGGATTTATTAGAGTGCACACCGGTGCTGGGCAAGACTGTTTAATGTTTTTTTTGTGTTTGTGTAAGTGTTGTGTTTAACGATTTTAATGTGTGACGAGTTCCTCGAGTCAATGAAAAGAAGGTATCTGATGATGAATTTGTAAATACTTCAAAACATGTACTAAACGTATAGATCAAAAACAATTTGAATTAACAAGACGGACCTTATAAGGTAATTCATTGTATTACCATATTATTTATTTATGTCTGAGATTGGCTTCAGATACAAGAAACCTATAGCATGCCTTTTGAGCCTTTTGCATGTTGATAAACATATTAATATACTAGCTAAAGTACCCGTTCTTCGCACGGGTTAGAAAGGTTCACGGGGCGTAGCCCGAGGGGATTTTAAGGAAGTGAATAGGCCTATAACTTGCATGGGTTAAAGATCTACCTTTGTGTAAAGTTTCAGCCCAGTCGGTTCAGTAGTTTTTGTGTTTACCCGGAACATCAGACACACACACACACACACACACACACACACAGAAACCACCTCTCTTTTATAATATTATAGATAACTGTTTCCACAGGAATAAAACAAAAAATTTCGTTATTGTTCTTGCAAAATGACGTGCTTTCAATGCATTTTTAATCTTTTAATTGATTTTGGGATTGAATATACCTCCTGCTAGTTGGTTAAAAAATAAATAAAAAAATCACTAATGAAGAGTCATACAAATTTGATGCGCTCTATCTGTGAGTTCCAACGGATAGTCCAACGAAAACTAATTGTGAAACTGCAGTGAAAGATTTTTGTTTTTAAATGTACCAAAAATATATAGTTTTAAATATGTTCATGAAAGCCGGTCAGCTAATTTGTGTATTTTTGTTTCTTATTTTCTTTGTTTTATTTATATATATATATATATATATATATGTATTTATGTTTTATTTGTTTTATTTACTCACTACCTCAAACACATTTTTAAAACATCGAGGTAGTTTAAATTGTTTCCTTATATTATAATTGTTTTGTAAATTAGAGCTATTTTTTCTTTGGTTGTTTAGTTTACTTTATAAGATTTATATAAAAATTATGATTTTGTTTGTGCAAATGTAATATACATAATATAAGGAGTAATAACATATCCATGCATTCATTTGAAAGAAAAAACTAATTACAAGGCCAAATTTAGTTCAGAGAATAAACAATTTCATTGATTGTAAATATTTAACAGCGAAATATGGAGTCCTGTTGAAACAAATTGACAAAACTAACTTGTTTCCTCTCTGTAGTTACTGCAATCATGATCTGTTTTACCATATACTATTGTGCGTGTTGTTATTGAATTTGCTATATAATACATATTATACAATAAGTGCAAGTAATGTTTCTTACCAGTTCAAGTTATATACGTGTATTATGTGTCAAAGAATTTCTAAAAAACACATATAACACTATTATTAGTTCGAACTTACATTACAACATAAATATTTCCCTTGCTAAACAATTAGTTTATAATTCTGAAACAAAGATTAGAACTGAACTATAATAATGTGATTGTTATTATTAGCAAATAGTTTGTGCTCTTACAATACACATGATGTAGTAAACTTTAAATTACTAATTTGTTTTCTTACTGAAGTAAGTAATAGATTATTTTTTGTGAATTTTAGGTTACGATATTCTAATATATTTTGCAATGAAACTAATTAGAGCATAACCTAATCAACAATGTTATTTCATTTGGTTTCGTTATATATGTCTTTCCTCTTAATTATTCATATTACGTAAGTACCATGACTATATAAATAGTACAATATCTTGTAATTACCACTACGCAGTTTGCATTTCAGTCTAAATAACGTCTCGAATGATTTTTAGTGATGTATTAATTTATATTTTAAACTTATTTAATATATTCAAATAGTTATAGTACTATATTCTTGGTATTTCTTGGTTACATAATTGATTTTATTCAATTTTTCGTTTGCTGTATTTGTATTATCATTTTTGAACTTCATTAATTAATTATTTTGTCGTAAAATACTGTCCATAGATATGTGATAGTTGTAAGTTTGATTCAATTTGATTAAATTATTGTCGCTGTCACAAATTTATAAAGCTGCCTTTTATTTTATTGTTTCGGTTTTTAGTTAGTTGTTTATTATATATTTGCAATAATCCTAGAAGTGGTCAAAATTAGTTCAAATTATTTATATTTGTATCCATTTTGTAAAATAATAATAGTTGTTAGACATTGTGATTGGAATTATTACTTACAGCATGAAGGTCTTATTTAAAGGTATTCTCATTGTTTGACTTAAGGGGGCGCTACCCTGTTCGCCATATTGAATCTGATTCCCATAAGAGCAATGCTACAGAATAAGTCATTTTTTTCCGTTAATTCGTAGAATAAATTTAAAAATTTGGTTTCATTTTGAAGTTCTGTCATATGCGGATGTTGATTGCCGAATACATTTTCAAAAACCGTGTTATTGTTTTCATAAACGTATTATATAAATAGTAAAAAGTAGTAAACTTTAATAATTTTTTACTCAGTTGCAAAAAGACATATTGCAAAAAACCTTAGCAATCAACACCCACAATCTATTTTACTTTAAGAAAAAATACAGCTTTCGTTTTTTGACAAAAACAACACAAAAATATACTTAATAGTGAAGGTATGTTTTGGTTATTTAACATTGAAATTGGTACCCAAATTTGCCGTTTTGAATGTAGAGAGCCGAGCCTTAAGGTGTGTATTAAATATGTTTAGTTGTAATATACTTGAAAAAATTTAGTACACATTTTTTTAGAGTTACGCATTTAAAAAATTACTTTTATTGATCAATTGTATCAGCTAGCATTAAAACACAGATAAATAATGCATTTTGAAAAATTTAATAAATTACATCTATTAATTAATTAATTAAGAACGAGAGTTACGAGACAAGAAAGAAGTACTTTAAAACATCATACTATTGAATATGTTGATTAATGAAACTCTAAGAACCTTTGCAAGCAAATAATAACAAAGACTTCTAGATTCATTCATGTTTACTATTTTAATTCATTATCATGTCACACTATTATGCGAAAGATTGTTCTTTATTTTTAATTGAGTAACATGGGTGAGTCAATATTTTACATTATTTGTATTTACTAGGGGAATTGCACCAAATTCGAGTGGTCTAATCAACATGTTTTTTGCACGAAAGTTTTTAAATTTAATATGTTTATAATAGCGGATATAGGACTAATAAAATTAAAGGATTTGACATATTGTTATAATATAGGCATATAAATCATAATGATTTAAAAGGCTTTTAATCTTTTAATTAAACTATTATTACTTATATTCATTAAGTAATTTATTATTTTTACGTCTACATAGTAGGCCCTACTATGCATTATTATGTATAAAATTCTCTTAACTACCTATGTAAGAATACTTCTTTAATTTGGCTAACTATTTAATCAAAATAAAATTATGTCTCAGTATACACTCTAAAACATTTTATTTAATGATTTATTTATACAAATAATATTATTTATTTCTATTAGATTCTAGTTCTTTCCACATCTTTCAATTGGTTGGTAGGTAACTTGTTAGTATAAACCAAGTTTCCAATTTTTAAATTATTATTTATTGTTTAGTAAATAATGTACTTTGTTTTTCTGAAAGTTAAATACCTATGATTTGGTTTGTGTTAGTAAATCTATGTTTTCATTTGTGAATGCCTTTGTATGAATTTATTAATTTTGAGATATGACTTACTTACAGCCATTTATTGAAAACTTCGTACATACATCTTTAGACTCAATTTCGTTTTATTAATATCACATAAACTTTAATTTCATGATACAAACTTGATTATATTATGTATTGCATATTTATTGATGATACATATAATTGCATGTTTAAAATATCGGATTATGACTTTAGTTACCAACCAAATGGATAGTAATGGATCAAATGGAACTTTTTAAAAAAAATTATATACTTAAATCTAATTAAGTGAGTTTGTGTTAAGCCTAATTGGCTTGATGAATTAAAAAGGATTTCGACCTTCTCCTAGCAATCTTCCCTAATTTGTTTCTCTTTTCTAAACATTGGTAATTATATTAAATCGTCAATTTTAAACACATTTTCTGACTAAACATTTGCATGGGGGTATCTCATTGGATTTTATTATCTAGCTTCGTTTGTCATAAGTAACGTTTCCGATAGTTTACTTGGGCAAAACCAAAATTGTATGTGCAAATTTAAATTTTTCTTGTGCAGGTTTAGTATAGTAATCATAAGAATGCCACTTGCTTTTTTTGAAATTTAAACAGTAAACTTAACCGTTTTTCATCGTATTACTAATTTCATATAGGATATATACAATTTGACTACAGCTTTCCAAGTCGTGTGACATTTTGAGCCTGAAAGTATTTAGTTGAATTAGAGTAAATGCATTAAGCAAGCATACATTAAGTAATGTGACGTGTAAGGTGAATTAGTACTTAAGCATATTTAGGATTAATTACAGTAACTTGGACATAATTAGTAACTGGGTAATCTGCACAAAATGCTGACATTTACTTTTATTGGAAATGATTTCATAATAATAATTACCAAACAAGACACAACCAGTAACTCGAAGCGATCTGACATAGGGCTGAATTAGATTAGGGTGTTTGATTTTTCTGCAATAAGTTAACACATGTTATTATGAAGTTACATTACTTAAATATATTCTTTTTATAAAAATAGTTTATTGGCTTAGTATAAATAAAAGTGCTTCTACTTACATATATGTGTAATTGAAGAACATGTTAAGCTATAGTTTGCCTTGTTATATAGTATAAACAAGACAGGAAAGTAGTGAACCCTCTAGATGGATTTTCATATGATTATTCTCTCATTTTAGTGATTGATATTTAATTGACGTTATACAACAGTGTATTATTTAACACAATTGGTCATTTTTATTTTAAAATCCAATTATAGTGCTGTCATCGACTTCAAGAGCATGGGTTATATGAACAAATTTTGAAGCTATAGATCACTACTTTGATTATAAATCAAAAGCTTTTAGTTTGCTATTTATTTTGTTCACCTATAGCATAAAGAAATATATGTTTTTATTGTCATTATTATTACGTACAATTAAAATTTAATTGCAACAGAAGGTGTTTCAACTAGTATTTAACTCAACTTATAAATTGTTCAGATTTTGCTTAGGGATTTGCGTCACCACATTGTGTAGTAATTGGAATAATTAGTAGGTCAAGTAATCCGACTGAGCCCTACTCGGAATAGGATTACGTACTCTAAAGTCAACTCGGAGAAGTGGTAACTAAGTGAAGTTAATAGCTTTTAATTGTTTTGTTACATAACTACGGAGTTTAAACAATGTAAAGCTAAACTGGTTTTATAACATTCAAATATCACATAGGCTTAATGAATTTAGCTAGTAGTATAATACAAATTATAAAGTTCTAAAACAAAATATTGAATAATAAATTCTCAACCTATCGTAACGTTCTTTCTGCATTTATTCTGAATGAACGCTTAATTAAACACATTACAGCATTTACTTTTAATTAAATGGTGGTAAGTTTTATTTATTTATAACAGATATTCTAGTTAT
>JAGFPH010002742.1:162067-180938 GCA_018207615.1 Philaenus spumarius | reverse complement strand
TAACTGTGGGAAGACCGTTCTCTAATCAGGAAACAACAATCTCTGCCCAGTCGTGACCTTGCACATCTTCAAGGACACGCCAACTATCATCTCTTGCAATCTCAGTACTGTAGGATTGTGCAATTCTAAATGTTTAATGAGCTTTATTAATAAAAAAAAACTAACAAGAAAAACAAAGCTGGAACAGCTAATTAAAACACCCTTATAGGACACGCATCAAAGTAAAGTTCCGCAGCTGTTAATAAAATCGTACCCATATATTATGGGTCGGCAATAGCTGATAGTCTGAGAGGCTGTGCAAAAAATGCATATGATTTAATAACTACAAATACAATCAATCAATAGTTGTATCAAATAGCAGAAAATGAAGTTTGGCAGTCTCGAGATGATGTGGAATTTAAAAGGAATAATTCAATTGTATTACTGTTGGTATACAGTACAACTATCTACTATGTATGGTAGTTGTCAATATCATTTACGGTAGATTTATGTAAGTGCCATATCGATCAACCAGTAGTTAGACACACCAACAAACAAGATGAAAAGACGGAACACTTTTACGGTACTTTTTTTTAAATAACTGTCAAAATCGGGTTTCCCGTACCCTTAAAACATATAAAACGATAACCGACACTGTATTTTCAAAATGTTCACCCAAAAATATGACCCCGACGAGCTAAGACTTTTTAATTCTCAAAATCAGTTTCCCGTACCCAAAAACATATAATACGTAACCCCCTCATTGTATTTTCAAAATTTTGACCCAATATTTTCAAAATTTTGACCCCAAAACGTGACCCCCGACGCGCTACGACTTTTTAACTCTCAAAATCGGTTTTAGCCAGCGACCACAGAATTAAATAGACTGGTCATGCCATAAGCCTGTACTTTGTGGGAATTGAAGCTAGGTCGGCCATCTTGTGTGAGAATAGAAACGTCGAGCGGGCCTAGAGAGGAGTGAAATTTTCAGTGGGCCCTATTCATTTACACCGTGGTTTCAATAGCTGAAAATGCTCGAAAATCTTTGAAATTTGACAAACTTACAGTTTAATAGTGTGGGACGCTAATGGTGTGTTCACAATTTGAAAATAAAAATGGTTTGGCACTTTAATAAAAATCGAATGAAGTCCAAACTTTTTTATACTTTTTAATTCGTGACATCAAAAAGTTGTATTGCGAGAAAATTTTTGTTTTTAGGGCAGGTGCGTCATGTAAGCGAGAGAAATGTAGCTGAAAAGCTACATTTTCTGAAAAGTATTTATTGAAAAAATTTGCTATTATAGTTTCTATCATACAACAGTTAGAATACGAGCTTCGTTTCGCGGGTAATGTGGCGACATGACGGGAGGCCTGCCGGCGGTTCGCGACTTGCATCCGCCATATTGTGTGAGTATTTGACTCTAAAACTGGCTTCACTCTTGTGTTCGACTTGTCCAGTCTATTTAATTTTGTGGTCGCTGGTTTTATCGTACCGAAAAACATATAAACGTTACCCCACACTATATTTTTATAATATTGACCCAAAAACGTTATCCCGACGCGCTACGACTCTTTAACGGTCAAAATCGATTTTCCCATACCCAAAAACATATAAAACAATACCCCACACTGTATTTTCAAAATGTTGACCCAAAAACGAGACCCCGACGGGCTACGACTTTATAACTCTCAAAATCGGGTTTCCCGTACCCAAAAAAATATAAAACGTCACCCCACAATGTATTTTCAAAATGTTGACCCAAAAACGTGACCCCGACGCGCTACGACTCACGCCAGAAACCTCAAAAGCTTTTCAACTCACCGCAATAAAATTACGAAGATTTTGGCACCACCAGTGAGTTTTCTACGACGTCTGTGAGTGCATATACATCGTGTTAACAGACAGACACATAAAAATTATCGCTTGAGTTAAATATTTCGGCATTTTAATGCGAAGTATTACTATACTTAAAATAGACAGGTACACTTGACAAGTTTTGTAGCATCATACTCATGGTTTGATAAAGGATAATTTTGGTTACAGTAGTTATTTAGAAGCAAAAAAATTGATATATCTGCTACTTTCCTTTAATACGGCATCAATGGTTTCATATTTGACCAAACAATGAGTTCATCATAGAGGATTTGTTAAAATGGATTTTTGTTTTGCTTTTTAAATTTCATACCATAAAGAAAAATGCTATCTAGTGACTGTCATACTTCAGTTACTGTTATTAGGACTAATAAAACTAACGATTGATTAGGTGTATCTTTATTTATCATATGCACTTTTTCACAAGATCCTGAACTTTAAAAGGCGAGTGATAAAGCCTACACCAAACTCAAGATGAAAATGTCAAAATTCCAGATAATGCAAAGAAGGAATAGAAATAACGATACTAAAATGTTCATAATGCTTTATAGGCCTATCAAGAGTTTGTAATTTAAAATCCTGTAACTCTTCATTTAACGGTCCCAAAATGGTCATTAAAAATGTTTAAATTTAAATTCTGAAGAATCTACAAATCAATTTCAAACATCAAGATTTTTAGACATTCCTTTGGTAAAACATAATCGACATCGTACGAAGTATGTATCTGATCAGACGAAGTATCTAACCGATTTTTTTACAGTAGTAGCTTTCATCTAAATAAAATTTGTTTGCTGCTCCTACTTATATAAACAAAAGAGGATGGTTTATGCAGACAGTCTAGAGTATTAAGCCCACGAATTCATAGATCGTTGTTTTGATTTGATGAATGCGTCAACAAACTATGCAGAACTTCATCCGCCCTGAATATTTTGTTTCTCTTGTTTTAATTGTTTAAATGACTTATCCTGAATGACTAGACGCGATGCGCAACCACTCGGCATACAATGGACGTCAGGTTCCTGTCACACCTCGGAGTACTGAATATTCATAGCCTATTGTTTGCAGTTGGGCGGGCTGCAGGACATACCGGAGTCGAATCTCCGGGTTCGGGGAAAACCCGATGTCCACAGACCTCCAGTATGTATTGTATGCTGGGTTATGATAGCATTATTAAAGTATAAGTGTTGTACATAAGATTTACAGATCTAAATATTGGTTTGTGAATATTTCTTTAGATCTGCTAAAGTTGGTTCAAGATGCTTTTACATACTTGACCGAGTCTCACTAAAAAACGCTGAATCTTAGATAAAAGATATTCTCACAGATGTCTAATTGGGATCCAAAAAGTGTGTAACGCTCGAGTTAATAAAACCACTGTACAGTATTGCCAGGTGCGCTTCTCTTTCATCCATACCACAGATACAAATATTTTACGCAAATTTACAACTTGGATACTACAAGTATAAAGCGCTGGAGTTATGTACTACCTTACAGTATTACCAAATTAAATGTTACACAGTTATCCAACTGGAGAAATGCAGTATTATCTGAATAGCATTAGCATGAAAAGAGTTAGTTATTTGTGTAATAAGCTTGCACAGTGACAATTATTTTTCACGAGAGAAAAATTTGAAGCCAGAGGCAAACATTAGATTTTTCCTACAGTTGTTGGAAAATAGTTTTTTCTAAATTTGTAGTTTTTAACTTTATTAATACTGCACCAAGATGTAAACAGTTGATACTGGAGTTCGTGTTTTTGCTTTATCTTATCTGGTAGGCTTATAACATTATGCGCCGTTCCTACTATTTAAGCTGGTGAAAACTTGTAACCACTTTCACTTCTAAAGATACCATTCATTGTAAAATGTATAGTCTATAAATACTAGTTAGAAACGCTGCCGTTTTTAAGACTGTTTCAAGTTAGAAAGACACAATAACTATCAAACTGCGTAATAAAACAAAATTTAAAATCTGCCTGTGACCAGTGTTACCAACTGTGCAAAGTAGAGCGCAGAGCAAACAACTATTTTTCATATGAATGTAAACAAGAAATCCAAACGTCTGGTGATAAACAAATTTTTGACAGTTTTCAATTAAAATTTTATTCTGCTTTACTTGTTTTTATTAATTATATACGGTCTAAGTATCTCCTTTCGAAAATTTAGCTGCAGTACACTTTCTAAAATAGAAGAGGGGCGGTACCCTTATCTGATTCCCATAAGAGCAATGCTACTGAATAAGTCATTTTTCCCCGTTAATTCGTGGAATAAATTTAAAAAATTGGTTTCATTTTTAAGTACTTTCATATGCGGATGTTGATTGCTGAATACATTTTCAAAAACAGTTTTATTGTTTTCATAAACGTATGATATAAATAGTAAAAAATAGTAAACTTTATTAATTTTTTACTCAGTTGCAAAAAGAGATATTGCAAAAAACCTTAGCAATCAACACCCACAATCTATTTTACTTAAAAAAAATACAGCTTTCGTTATTTGACAAAAACAACACAAAAATATGCTTAATAGTGAAAGTATGTTTTGGTTATTTAACATTGAAATTGGTACCCAACTTCGTCGTTTTGAATGTAGGGAGCCGAGCCTGAACGAGGGGCCTGCTGTAGTGGCGGCCATCTTGGATTTTTATCCCATAAGAGCAATGTTAAATTTCAAACCATTTATTGTGTTTACTTTTTATCATAAAATTGTTTGCAAGGTCTCATTTTAAGCACAGTCACAATTTACTGCTGTGCATCCGTCTTGCAATTTACATTTTTTTAAATGCTTTCGATTTGTTATGTAATTGACATTTTGTAAGTACAAAGTTTGAATTTTTTTCCTAACACAGTAAAAAATGAATAATGAAAAATAATTTGCAAGCCGGATCCGAAATTTTATAAAGAATATTGAGTTTTTTTTTCAGCACTCAATTACAAAAGATAGACTTATAAAATGGTTTGAAATGAGGCAATGTCAAAGCATTCAGCTGTTCAGCTGCAAGAAATTGCACTGTTTAGATAGGGATATAGTGAGAAGCGGTTGCGTTTCCGGTTGCTTTCTCGTTTACTGGAGCACACCCTTAAGGGAATAACTTGAAGACCACAAACCAAAATTCTTTAAAAATAGTTTTAGTATCCGTAAGTTATTTCTTAAAACGACATTTTTCACAACAGCAATATTAAATATTAATGAATGTGTTACTTAACTTTAGCCCATAAAATGATAGGGTACAATCTATATATTAATTTGAAAAGGTTTTTTGTAATCCGAGTGAGATCTCGAGTTCTATTGGGCCGATTGACATGCGATTTGTGTTAAATGAAAGGTAATTAGCTCTATATTTGCCCATTTTACTTGGATTTTAGTAATTACATCACTAAATTTTCAAAAAACGGAAATTAAAATCTCTTATGGCAATTTAACATGGGAAAATTGTTTAAGCCTATTCCAAGTGAGATCTCGAGTTCTATTGGTCCGATTGACATGCGGTTTGTGTTAAATGAAAGGTAATTAACTCTATATGTGCCCATTTTACTTGGATTTTAGTAATTACAGCACTAAATTTTCTAAAAACGGAAATTAAAATCTCTTATGGCAATTTAACATGGGGAAAATTTTTAGGCCTATTCCAAGTGAGATCTCGAGTTCTATTGGACCGATTGACATGCAGTTTGTGTTAAATGAAAGGTAATTAACTCTATATTTGCCCATTTTACTTAAAATTTTACTATTCCATCATTTAATATTTTAAAAATGTAATTTAAAATATTTTCTATTCAATAACATTGTATTTACTGATCAACTGATTATAACAGCACATGTTTTATTATCATCTGGAGTTCTATTGGACATAAAAATATATAATAGCACAGATCAGCTGATTATAACAGCACATGTTTTATTATCTCATGACATGGTTAGTTTATGTTGTAATTTACTTTATTGAAGTAGGTTATGTTTAATTTTGCTGTTGCTTAATTATGTTTTTCTGTTTATTAGTTCAATAGTTATGGAGGTGAACGGATAATTAGTGATGATGAAATTGTCTTTTTAGTAAATTTAATAAATCAATTTAAATAAATTTAATAAATCAATCAATTTAAATAAATTGAATAAATCAATCAATGATGAAATTGTCTTTTTAGTAAATTTAATAAATCAATCTCTTATTAAATCAAGCAACTAGGCCTACATTAATTGCAAAAACTTCGCACAGGTTAGCTAGGGTTCCAACAGGGACTTGGGGAGTGGGGGGTTGGCGTGCGGAGCACGCAGGGGTCTCCCCTAGTATTAGGTTTAATTCGGACTGTAGGAATACATTCGGCTTCCTAGGAAAGTTGATTGTGACAGACATATTATAAACGATTGATCCTATTAGGGTTTCGTTTTTCTTTTTACTGTTTATATCTCTAAAAATTAGTATATAGCACTTTTTTTAAATATGCATATAGATACATAAATTATGACAATTGCCCCAAGTTAACGATTATTTAAAAAAACATGATATTGGGCTCTTTGAATTGAGATATTTATTCTATAACCAGAATTATAGAAACAATGTACAGTGATTGGACAAAGTTGCGTTGCTTAGTATTGTAGAGTTTAGGTACAGATTTTGGCTATCTGAGTATATATGTATCATGCTCACTGCACACATATCGATTTCGATCGTGAAGCAAATACACTAAGATATTTTACTGTGAAAGCGTCGCTTCAGACACAATGGTTTTTTTGTCGATGAAGTGTTTTTATTCGCTTGTCATCTTGTGGCATTTAGGAAAAAATATACAATAGGGTGTAGGTAAATAATTTGCAGCAAATATTGCAAATATAGAAGCTGTCCCTCTGGAAAAGGACTTCATTGTGGATTAAAGAAGCCTAATTCTAAAATTTAGTATTCTTTAAAAGAAATAATTAACAGACTCGAGTGCTATAATTGTTTACGTAGGCTATATACTAAATAATTTATTAATAAGAAAGTACAAAACATCTCTATTCATTTGTACTCCATGTCTACAAGTTCATTGTTCTTGTTCATATAGGCCTACTCCCGACCTCTTTCCATTACCATAATTTCTTATTTCATTTCTGCTTTATAAATGTCTGTTACTTTTGCCCATAGACCTGGACTTTTTTAGTTCAATGAAATAAGAATTTCGCTGTCATTATTCAGCCATAACTTTTACCAATTTCCTTATATAACAATCGAAATTTCTTGGAAGCAGTTTCCTGGAAGATGGATGATGCCATTGAGGGCCCGCTCGGTTACCCGATCTATCACAATAAGACTTCTTTCTTTAGGGGTACCTCAAGAGTAAAGTGTTTGAAACTAAACATCAAAACTTAGATGAATTAAGGGCATGGATTGAAAGCGTTTGTCAGATAATCACAGAAGATAACATTAGTATTATTTTAAGGCATTCCTTTGAGTCAAGGCTTTATTTTTACCAAGAAGTAAATGGATGTCAATTTGAGCATTTAATCTAAATTTAAAATTAAGGTAAGTATTTAGCTTTATTACCTATGAAAGGTATTGTAACGTACCTAAGTAAAAATCTGTGTTAATAAGATGTGTTCAACTTTGACTGGTTGCCATTTTCGATAGGGTTAATATAATGGCCATTCTGGGTCTAATTTGTGCCATTCTTCTTCATTTATCAAGTGCTTTAAAATGAGGTATCACTTGATGGGGGTTTTTATTTAAGATTTTTGAATTACCCCCTCAACACCCCATTTTGGGGTAAGAGGTGAAATGTTCGGTTAAACAAAAATTCATCTCCCTGTGTCGTATAGAGTATAGAGATACCTCGAAGCTCATTTATTTATTTCTACTTGTTCCAAAGTTAAGGAGGGGGACTTCTGGACACCTGGTATAAACGTCACGAACTATATAAAATCACAATTTTACTAATTTTGTAAATCAAAAATACAGAAAGCAATTCATTAGGCACAAATGCAAACGTTAACTAAAGACAGACAACCGTATACTCATTGCGGTATGTGCAGGCAAACGGCACGGATACCGTCTAGTGGCAGTATATAGTTTTCCTTACGATCGAAATCGATGTGTAAGTTATGAGCCTTACTATATTGTTTACAACTAACTCACCTTGAATGCATCTCAGCTTGCTGAGTCTGGGTCGCGGATATCCTCTGCAACTTGTCCCGCTCTATCTGGATGGTGTGTTGCTGTTTCTGCTGCTGTTTGTGTTTAGACAAGGCAAAGAACAGTCCTAAGATGGCCTTCAGGTTCCCTTCCCGGACATCCTTCGCGGTTATCCCATCCAGAACTACGCCTAACCTCTCCACTAGAATCAGGCAAGATTTTACGTTTTCTGCCTGCAACATAGACAATACAAATTTGTTATTTTAATGTATCTGTGCTTACTTATTACATACTACTAGTAATATCCCAATCCTTCGTCACGGAACACATTCAAACTTAAAGCGAAAAAGAATTGTCGTATCTGGAAATAAAAATATAACCTAAAATCCAATATTTCAACTTACATTTTTTCAAATGAATAAATCGGAACTTATAACATGCAATTTTTATTTTTAATAACATTCTTTAACAAAATACAATCTCAATAATAGTAAAATAATTGTGTTTAAAAAACTTGAATTAATCGGTGAAATAGTTTAGAAAATATAAAGCCTTCTGCGTATTAAATATTCTAGCTACCTTATACTAAAGTTTGTGAAGTGCTAGAGACTGACTAAAAACCTCTGGTGAATTGTAATAGGCGAATAAAATAAAACCTACCTATATATATAAGAACTACGCTTTTAAGAAAATTGAAAGAAAACAGAAATTTGGAACAATCCATTTCTAAAAGTTGAAAATTATAATAGAAGAAAATTTATAAACAAATTCAACTATTCTTTTTTCTATTTGAAAAACTATAATATTTGAAAAATGAAAGAATAAACAAATGTAGAAACTCCGTAAAGTTAGATATTTATTAAAGACAATTTTTTAAATAATCAAACGTTGAAGAATAATGGTGAGATGTTAGTTATGCTTAATTCTCAAAAGAACTTTTTTTAGTAGTACGAATAAACGCAACTTTTGACAAAGTCCCTATTAGCTGTCAGTTATCGTTTAAAATAATTTACTTAACACTTTAGGAGTGCTCAAAGTATAGAAGCAGATTAAATTTACTCTGCTCTTCTACTAATGAGACTGTTAAAAAATTTGAAACTTAAGAAATGACGTTAGTCTATTTCCCATTGTACAAATTTCGTTTTTCCCCAAAAAAATCTGCGACATACTTGAATGGTTTTGACGTTTGGCAAATTAAATTTCTAAAAAGGTAAATTTGAATTTGATTTGACGGTAAAGGAATTGATTAAAAAAGGTCCCAATTAACTATTTAATTATTATAAATCATATCAATTTTGGAGATCACCAAATGTGAATTGAAATTCTTTGATGCTGGCTCGCCTACCTTCATTCATGCTAAATTACAGATTTTTAGCAATTTTGGAGGAAACATTTCAAACGTTTTTTGACGTCTCCCTAAAAATTTTAAACTAAAAAACCCAGAATTTGTAGGTCATATTCGAATGTTATAGGTTCGAACCTGACGTCGAATTTCTCAGCGACTTCTACATCCCGTCCTTCGTTAATTCTGTGGACCCAAAATGATAATTACGTTAACTAATTTTCAAACAAATTGCTAACCTAAACCTGCAAATTGAGACCTAATTGAGAAACTGAATATATAATTATTGGCAAGATAAAAACAAAGCAAGAAACCAGGTATTAAAAGGTTATAAATAAAAAGGACTATTCAATTAACACAAAATTAAATGGCGATTTACATTAATGACCGAAGGTAGAAATACAATGAGAAAAACAAACACATTATTTTTTTCTAAATACTACAAAATTTACAAAAAATTGTGTATTTGTTTTTTCATTAAAACTGAATGAATAAGAAAACATGGACTAATTTCATACTCAAAATATATTTTAATAAACGGTACCAGGAACTGGCACATATTTTCTCACAAACATATTTAAATTATTAAACAGATTCATTGTGACTTCATAATTGTAGGTGGGGTAGGAGAGGTGATATTAAAGTAGGAGATTAGCTAATAAATAGTATTATTATTAGCTAGAAAGAAAATTATTCTATCGATTTCGAAGAAATTTGCACAAAACATGTTTATTAAGTCTGTATAGATGCACGAAAAAACGTTTTGAAAAACAACCCCTTTTTTTGCCAAACCCCCCCAAAAATCAGTTATTATTATTAGCTAAACAAGAATTTTTAGAAAGATACGGTTTTCTGCATATGGTAGGGTTACAAATAAGCCAAATTTTATCAAAATCATTACAGCCGTTTTTTTTTTTTATAAAAAAATAATAACTGATTTTTTGGGGGTTTTTTGGCCAAAAAGGGGGTTGTTTTTCAAAATTTGTCAAACCCGTTTTTCGTGCATCTATACAGGCCTAATCGACATGTTTGGTGCAAATTTGTTCGAAATCAATCGAATAATTTTTGCTCTAGCTTTGTATACATGCAGATAGACATTTTGTAAAAACGAATTTTTGGACTCAGTGGGTCCCAAAACGAATATTTCCACAAAAATCTCAACCTCGATTTTTTTGCGATCACTATACTTTCTCTATACTATAGTATAGTGAGAAAGTAAAATAACTTTTTGAACGTTTAAAAACATATGAACTGTTGTTTACTAACTAAAATTGTTTACATGAACACCTTTAATTTATATGAATGACCGGTTAGGTACTAGGGGATAGTTGATGGGTGGGAGGACATAAGACCAGTTCTCTACGATTTTACAAATTTAATTTTTAATAAATTGTCCACTACAAACTTTATGGACTTTACGTTTGGCACAAAAAGCCTTCGGCATCAAAGGACCGAATGGAAAAGATCCCATTTATTGAGTTAAGGTTAAGATTAAACCTTATTTGGGAACCATAACATTTTTAAAAAAAGGTTGTAAGCTTTGTATTTGTATATTTTCGGCCTACACTATAAAAGTTTTCTTCATTGAATATATTTAATGAATAATTTAGGTTAAGACAAAATAAAATCAATATCATCTCAGCAAACAGATGGGCTCATCTCTGGGTATTTATAGGCCCATTAAACAGGGTGATTCAGAACTATGAGACAATCTCTCGAAAGCTCATTCTATAGCTAAAATAAGAAAAAAAGGTTCATACAAACATAGGCCCAAAAATGTTTCGTTTTCCAGATATCCGCCATTTTGTTTTTTGTACAAAATAATTCATATCTAGAAAAATGTTTGACTGATTGAGTTCAACCTAACAATGATATATATTAAGAAAAATAAGCGATTAAATCCAATCATGCGTTTCAAAATGGCAGCTGTTTGAAAATTTCAAACCTAAATTACTCAAACTTTGTACATTTTAACAAAAAGTCTCAAGACACCTTTTTTGCAGCCCTTGTAATTCCTTATCGGATGGTGTAAGTATCAAAACAATCGGATAAAGGATAATAGTTAAGTTATGTGTGTTTGTTCATCCCGTCGTCCTATACCAACACAGTAAACACAGCAATATTGCACGAACATTACTGTTATGATCTTTAACTTAGCTAATATCCTACATCTGATTGTTTTTACAGTTATACCATCCAATAAGGAATCAAAAGGGCTGCAAAAAAGGTGTCTTGACATTTTTTGTTAAAACGTACAGTTTTTGGGTAATTTAGGTTTGAAATTTTCAAACCGCCGCCATTTTGAAACGCAAGATTGGATTTAATCGCTTATTGTTCTTGAGATATATTATTGTTAGGTTAAACTTCATGCCAAGTTTGAACTCAATCTGTCAAACATTTCTCTAGATTCTAGATATGAATTCTTTGTACAAAAACAAAATGGCGGATATCTGGCCATATGTTTGTTTTCGTGCCTATATGAACTTTTTTCTTATTTTTTAGCTTCCGAAAGATTGTCGCATAGTTCTGAATCACCCGTATATATATTTTATTTACGAATATGTTATGGTACGATCATTGAATTCAGTTGACTCTTTAGGCCATAGGTTAAAACTGTAGTTGGGATTACAACGCTAGTCATTGTTTTACTCTATGTATGGTTTTGTTATTCTGATTGGGTCAGTCAGCTGTGGTACATATTAATATTTACTGATTGTCATAAATACCTTCCTTGGTAAGAAAAAGGATATTTTGTATAACTAAAATTATTTTCTTTTCAATAGGAAATGTTTTTCAAACGATTCAGTAATAATGAAATTACCTAGAATATCCACACAAAGAAACATGCAAAGTTAACTTAAGTTGCATATACAGTAATAATAATGAAATATTAACTCAGGAAGGTTAGCCAGATTATCTATCAGTAGAGGATTTTTTTCTAATATGTTCATTAATTACTTACTGAGGCAACAGAGAAGTAGTATAGAGACGCTTATACGTTTACTTAGAGGGAGAATATCTACGCCTACTTCTTACTCTTACAAAGAAATCAATCTCGTACGACCACAAGATTGTATGAGGAAACTATTTAATAATACGAAGAACAACACAAGGCGTTCAGAAAAAATGTGGTTTGTGTTAATTCATTGTTTCTTGGAATTTAGTTTAATCATGTAGTTGTTGAAACTGATCATGAACAAGTTTTAAAACAGAACTTGAAGACGGAATAATGCAGTTAGCCTAATTAGTGATTTGATAGGTTTTAAATTATACAAAAATGCAGTTCATAATAATTAAGTACTATGTCTGCAGTTTTAACATAGTAGTTTTATATGTACAAGAAAATAATTGTTACACAATTATTGTATTGTACACATGCATCAACCATAATTTGTTCCTCAATTTTCCGTATGTCGGCCGCTTTTGTAGTTTTTCATTGACAATAAATAAATTCAGAACGAGTAGAAAGATACAACTCATTTCTTGTTTCACAAATGATGATGAAAGGAGTCAGATTATTATTCTAATCAATTAGTTTTGCGCTATCTGAACTATCCTTTGAAGTACAATAAAATACCAAGATAACATCTTGTTCGGCATTAAAAGAAATAAAGATTGACTTTTGTGTTTTTATTGTAGTAATACAAATAAATAAAAACAATGATGGTATATTGTATTATTATTTACTAACATTTATCTTACCCTATACAATAAAAATCGTTAAATTCGTAGCTTACTTTCTACAGCACAGATGATATTTTATTTGTAACGTTTTACCGTGTTATAAAGTACACGTTCAGTATTACTGGCAGTAAATATTAAATCAATTGTGATACTTCAAACTCCTCCCGTGGTCAAGATAGACAGTAAACGTTTAGTGCTACTTGCAATAACTTCGTTCGGTTTCTGAAAAAATTAACAGCAAAATAAAACTGTCTTTAGCTATCATATTACTTAAGAGTACAAAACTCACTGCAAACCTTAAACGAATTGGATTAAAAATAGTAAATGATTCATATTTAAACTTGTTGGGCGACATCAACTTTATTCAGGGAAAAATGAAAATAATTTCAAAATGCTACTCAACTTGATGGTAGAGCTCTTCTTGAAAACAAATGATAAAAACATACCAAGACACATTTATTCAGAAGAAAGATAGACACTACAATTGTGACTCCGTCCTACAGGTTAAAATTCTAAGATTGTTGTTACTATGTTGCCACCAGAGAAATTATTTTCTTAAACTCTTTCCGGTAGTTTGAACGCAAAGTGATAATTTCTTCCAGTACTCCTGGGTTACCTCTCGCTTTTTATAACTATCAAACAATTTTTTAAAGTCGAAATTTCGTTTTGGGTTTAGGAATTTTTGCACAGCATAGTTATAACTTTGATAACACTTAGTTGATAAACATTTTGCACCCTCTTCCCGAACTAAATTCTTCAACTCTTAGCCAAAATTTTCATCTTCAAACACTTTTGCCATTGCTGGTATGGATTCTACATTAGTATTGCCATTTTCAAATCATCCACCAAGCAATACCTAGGCTCGCACTTCTAGGATTTACACCATTACTGTCCATCAAATCATCAATATTCCGTTAGAACCTTCAACTTTCAATAATTTTGATATATTTTAAATATTAACAGTATTACTGAACATGCAAGGTTCACTATAATTTGTTTACATCTCAGATTCACGGAATTATTCTAAGACTAAAGGTTGTATTGTACAAATGTCGTGTGCAAGCTGACATCAGCACGCTGACAATTATCGGATCGTTTTGATATTTTCACAAGAGGACATCTGCTTTACGTACTGCGCCTGATCCCTGATAGACGCGTTCTGCTCCGCACCTAGCAACTCTTCAACTTGTAGCGCTTAAGCTGATGCATGTAATAATAGGTCACACAATATGTCCATCAGCACGATGCGCAGCAAACCGCTGCGTGTAATGCCCACTTAAGTATTGCTCGGATTTTTAGAGAAGGGATTCCTAACAGACAAAGATTAGTTCACAAATAAAGAAAACAGTTTACTAGAACTAGCACCTATCGCAATTGCGCCTTTGACTCGTTCAGTACTGCAACGCAATACGCAGTCACTAACTAACAACAAGATACATAACACTAATCTCAGATTTCAAGTCAGCCTTTCCATGCAATACGTAGTAGGCCATCTTTTGTTTAAAAGTGGAACGTGTGTAGTTTCAATGTTGGAGTTCTGTTTGTTTCTACCAAATTGGACTGGAGGTATTTGAGGTTCATCAAAAAACTGTGCCAAAGAATAAAATTAAATAAATTTTGTAGTTTTACCAGTGTTAATTAAATGTGTACATATATTATTCCTCGTACCTGGGCGACCAAGCATCGCTCAGTATTTTTTTTTTTTAGGAAAATGTATGCAAATACGAATCACATACTGAATAAATATGAATATTTTTCGATCTTACGTACATATAAACTGTTTATTTAAATAAATAAATAAAAAACATGAGTGCAATTAGTTTAACATTTTATTATAATACTAGCAGGTACCCGTGGCTTCACAAAGGGTCCAAAGATTCGCTCCATAGTAATAAATGTTTATTGTTTTAGGGGTTTTTATTGCATTTTCACCCCTTAGCAGCACGCTATAAAATGCAAATATGATTTACATAATATATATGTATTGTAAGAAATAAAGATACCATTTTCCAGCTCTCTAGCTTAATTAATTAATGGGAAGTATAATAATTAATTTGTATTGTTTTAGGGGTTGTTAAATTTTCACCCCTTAGCAGTACACTAAAAAATACAAATATGGTTTACTTTTTATATATATCTTGTAAGAAATAAATGTACAAATTTCCAGAAGTCTAGTCTTAATGGAAGTATAATAATAAATATTTTTTGTTTTAGGGGTTGTTTCAACCCTTAAATCTAAATGAATTCTAGCCTATGTTTCATTCCAGGTCATGATCTATAATTGTGCCAAATTTCATTCAAATCCATCCAGTAGTTTTTACGTGATTGAGTAACACACAGACAGACACCATTAGATTTTTATATAATAGTATAGATAATATCTGCTACATTACACTATAGTTTTTTTTTACAGTTGATCTATTATTATATATATTTGAATACACTCAGTTTTACCATGACCGTTATCCCCGAAATAAATTTATATAGAAATATACAAGAATTGCTCGTTTAATAAGACTAGATTATAATAGGACATTTTTGCTTTATAATTTTGTAAATATAAAAAGAGCTCTTTGTTGAGTAGAGAAAAAAACTGTATATTAAATATACAAAATGTGTTGACTACTGGGAAAATCTCAATTGCCAGAGCATAGTAAACAGGTTTTTTTTATAAACAAATAGTAAAGCTTATGTGAACCTATAACTAATGTTGAAACTTTGTAATATTTCAAAACAAAGTACCGTGGATGCCACATGTTATTACCATCTATGACACAGAGTTAAAGATTTCAACCGTAAAAGAAGTCAAGAGGTTAGACTCACGAGATGAGAATCCTTACTTATGTAAATACAGTACTTAGTTAATACTAAAAGTGTAAAAAGACTAATAACAAACCTTTTGAAATAGTGTAGTGTTTAATGAAATTTTATTTAACACATCATCTGTAATATTTAAAAACTGAGTGAACCCATTAGGATTTTCTCAGGTACAATAAGTTATAATTTATTAGTGAAATATTGTAAGCTATTCATGGGTCACTCATAAAATAAAAAAACGTTGGGTGCTTTTAGATATTTTATATACATTTTGCACAGTCTATTGCAAGTACGCCTTTTTAATACAAAATGTAACGTTTAACTTTACCTTTGTTTTAATTTTTTAGTTTTCATTTGACATCGAGAGTTGATACATTCCTTCTAAACGTCATATATTATTATTATAGTTTGTATGTAGAAAAGTGTACACTTATCGCTCAAGTCAAGCTCAATATTTACAATGAATACAGAACCTATAAGAAACGCAACGCTTATGGAGAATAGTCAGCCCGGTTATTTGCCGCCAAATTGAGCTTAGCACGGCAGCCTGCAGGCAGCGCTGGCTGAAAATTTCCACCCGTCTGTGACTCATCAATCCTACGCGCTAGGTGTGAGCAAGACAGAGAATGGCTGGCTCATTCTCTGTCTCACTCACACTTGCCGTACCGACGACAGTAGCGCTCTCGCTACCTAGCGGTTGCCGCGCTAAGCTTGCCAGATTAAAATAAAACTAGGCTGAATCTTTAACAAGGGCGTTGCATTTCTTATAAGTTCTGTATTCATTGATATTTATTAATTTGTTATTTATTTAAAGTTGTTATTTATATATTTTTGATTGGAATACAATGATGTACAGGGTCGTTCAATAGTAAGTTTTGTACACTCGATCCATTGCAAATTTCCGCAGCCAAACTTCTACTGGATTTATATCTGGAGACCTTGTAGGCAGCGTGCAATGACATCGCCTACATTTCACACGATTACCAAAGGTTTCTGATACGTAATCTTTCACTGGGCTGTAAATGTGTGGAGGAGGGCTCCATTGTGAATAAATTATCATATTCTCAGTACCTTGCTGTTGCAGTTTTGGTATTACGTATTACCTTAACACGCCATGTGTTTAAATAAAGCAGCCCCGTTATTGTTACTGTTTTACGACATAATTTTGAACCTATACTACAAAAAGAATGGCCTACAATAAAATTCAAAGCGAACCCTACCCAAACTTTCAAACTGTGTAGTCCTGTTGTGTCACTTTATGAGTATTTGTAGATTTATAACTAAATATATGATGCAACTATGTGTTTTGACAGATCCATGTAAAATGAAACAGTGCTTCATAAGTCTACATTATTTTATAAATATAAGCTTAATTTTTATTTAATTTAAGTTAAATTTTTGCTAGTGAGGCAACATTATTCGATTATGATTATCTGTTTCTTTCAGTTCAAATTTAAATATTATTTTATAGTCATACTTTTAGTTGTCTTCTAAGGATTCGCACAGGTAAATCACTGATTTTCCGACGGGTAAATTTGTGAAATTTTTTTGGCGCTACATTGTTGAAATTCTGTGTTATTTTACAAAACAGTTCTTTATTTGGGATTTATTTGGTTCTTAAATCTGTTCACATTAATAATAACACTGAATCAATGAGAAGGTAAGGTCCGTGATAGAATACAAAATATGAATTGTTGAAAACAACTTTACTGTATATCATTTTTGAAAACAACTAGTAGGTTCTGGTTTGGAATTGAATTAGTCAATAGTTTCTTGCTATGACAACAAATTAAATATAACAATACAACTAACAGCTGATGTCTAACAAATCCCATTTACATTTATGCATACATTAAGAAGCTGTTTTCGAAGATTGGGCAACAAAACCAAACCACATCCATTAAACATTTTAATTTACTTTTTAAAACCCTGTATAATAACATTTATTAATTTGTATTGCTGATTTTGTAACCACTTTAAAGTATGCAATATGTTCCCAAACTATTACCATTAAAGAAAAAAGAACCTAGATAATTGATAATTAATAGTTTACTTCTTTTATTTCAGAAAAAGAAGAAAACAGTTCAAAATCATTAAGTAATGAATTATAAACTTAAATTATTATGTATATTTAATATATTTATTAATTGGGAAATTATATATAATTACTAATTCGACAATGACAACTATTATGTTACATTATTATAAGCTGTTACAATAAAAAAAGCATTAGATTGCATCATTACAGGAAACAGGAAAATACAAAAAAGTGGGTAAATAAAATACCGAAGGAGAATACTTCCTGGAGAATGGACACTGCTACATAATCTACTTATGATGGGAGACGATCGCAAAGACCTCGGGATGTAGCTAATCTTTCGACTTGCAATCAGAAATAACCCAAGGTAGACTAACATCTAAGTAACGCTTGCCGCGATAGCTATCTAATCTAAACTAAAACAACTGAACCATTACATGAGTTGATAACATCAGCGGTTTCCATACTTATTTTATGAGTTGGAGATTAAAAGCAGAATACCGACTTGAATATATTTTCTACACTGTATTATAAATATTGTAATTTTGTTTATTATGATATAACGGAAAAACTGCTTATTATATTTTGACGAATCTTTCACAGATACAATAAGCAGTGCCATCACGTTAAGATTGCAATCATATATGTTATGTTTCATTGTGATTTTCAAATTAAAGGTGAGCAGAGAGTGTAAAAGTTAATAATTCGCTGTTGGAACATTTTATTGCTGTTACGCAGTTCCAGATATGTCCTTTTGGCAATGAAAAGATCTACAAACATTAAGCGACATTAAACATCTAATTCCAAAATAGTTGAATTTTTTGGTGAAAGAGCTCTATTAGGATTCTTCAGATATCTTTTTTTTTTTGTTTTTCGATCCGATTGAAAATGGCGGAGTTATACCGTTTAATCGGTTTTTTGGTAGGGATTTGAGGAATAGGATTTTTTCATTATCCATGTAAGATAATTGCGCAATTTCTACCACACATAAGCCCGAGTACAATTTGTGAGTTAAATCATTCGAAAGGCAATT
>JAGFPH010002742.1:97446-146405 GCA_018207615.1 Philaenus spumarius | reverse complement strand
GTATGTAGCTTCCTCTAGGGCCATAGGCGCTCGCTAAGAAAGGGTTTCAAAAAATTCGGAATTTTATGCGGGGTTTGGTTGGATCAAAATTATTAAATCACGATTTCTTCAAAACTACAGAACGGATTGGAATGAAATTTTGTATGTAGCTTCCTCTAGGGCCATAAGTGCTCACTAAGAAAGGGTTTGAAATATTTCGAAATTTTAAGAGGGGTTTGGGGGGGATCAAAGTTACTAAAATCATAATTTCAGATCTTTTATTATTATGACAATAGTGCTTTTATTGTTTGAGATCTATATATATATAAGCCAAATACCACTCACTGACTGAACACTTAAAAAGAATACAATTACGTTAAAAAGACTGAAAATACCACCCACCACGGGCAACGCCGTACGGGTCAGCTAGTCTGTTCATAATATTAGTATAGATTAATGAAAGGAAGTTTAAAAGGTTAATTAATGTACAATCATTTGAGAACGTATTAAACAGTAAATTTTTGGAAATTTTTTTTTTTTTCTCAAATTTTTCAAGACCAAATAACACTTTCATTGTTTTTAATTGACATCTTCAAATGAAAAGTTTCTTTGAATTTGGTAGTGTTTTTAATTACCTGACAAGTTTACTATCTTAAGGACATGAAAATTTTAGATTTTCGGCAAATCTCCCGAAAAAACAACCCAAAAATCTTAAAAAATTCCCGCTACCTAGGTTTTTAAATATCTAGGTAAACTATTTAGATGAAATAAATTTACCTTTATGTATTTGTGTTAATACAGATCGTAAGAAGACTGTAAAAAGTTGTTACATAAATAATGGCTGGGAATATCTTACCTTATAGAAACCATCGGTAACCAAAATAAAAACACAATTGTTTGACACTCCCGGGTCAACTACTGACACATGACGCACCGTGACCTTGCTATGAGCTAGCTATGACTGCCCGTACTCATGCCGTTACCAACACTAAACCTGTTCGTCCTATGTGGGTCATCGGGTGACCGTCCTCTCCTTTACAACAAACATAACATGCCCGATATGGATGCAAACCAACATGCCTCCCACTACCACATTACCATTGCTATTACAACTCCTGCGTTATGTTATTATACAACACTGTGATGTTGTAATATTCCAAGGTAATTATACTAAAGGATGTTGGACAACTCGAGGCCGGAAGGATACGTTGTAACAATCGTTGTGTGCTAAATTGCAGCAGTCACTATTGTAAAATATTACAATCAAAAGGTAACAGTTTGTTTTGTTGTGTTTATGGTCCCGCAACTTAAATGGAGCCCTTACAGGGTACGTTCTGCCTACCACAGTCGAATTTCTCTGGGAAGGTTAAATGTATTACTATAAAATTTGACTCATATTTTATGCATAAATTAAAAAAAATAAAACTCAATAAAAGTGTTACTGCAAAGTTTTAGGTGCCTAGGTTAGGTTAGGTACTAAACAAAATAAATAATTTATGATACTGTTACTTACAATTAAAGTCCATAAACGTAATACCAAATATAATTTGTCATAAGAAATTGTTACGAGTGCCACAACAAGAGGTTGTCAAATAAATCAAACACTGTTCAAATTCACATCCACATCCTCAGTGGAGATACAATAACTTTAAACCGATGTAATATGTTTGATGGACCAGGCGATGATAACCGCTAAGGTAGTTATAGTGATTTTTAAGTTCATCAAAAAACCTTCACAATGTCTACGTCCTTGGTCAGATCTTACCCATTAATGCGACCGAAATTTTCCAATTCTATTTTTAATGTTTAAGTCTGGAAGCAATTTACGCTAGTTATTAGGTCCTATATAAACTTTTGTGTTGTTGGTGGTTTTTGGGTTTAGGACTCACAAACGATATAAAACTAAATAGCAATTTTCTGGAAGTCACGGCATGTTAATGACTGTAATAGGTATTTCTTCGACATTTTCTGTCGAAAAATGGTGGCAAATTTTTAAGTTGGAAATATTGATTCACATTAACACTAGAAAGTAAGGAAAATTCTCTATTTAAACTTTGTAATTTATTTTTAATTTCCTCTATAAAATAAGTAATTTTCAAGATCCCAATATGGTCAAGGTTAAAAGAACCACAATTATAAATAAACGGTATCAGAAAACTGACACATACTTTCTCCCTCATTATAGGAACTTAATAAAAAAATATTATGTTCAGGGGGACAGTCTACCTTTTCATCAGTAGAATAATAATTCAAAATACCATTTTTTAAATTTTTTTTATTTTTAAGAGTAATTTTCCCATAAAAATCCATAAAATAACAGAAAACCCAACTTTTCTCAAAAACGGCTTTTGATTAAAATTTTATAGTTTATAGTACTTTAGGTCCCTGATGAACTATAAAATTTTAATCAAAATCGTTAGAGCCGTTTTTGAGAAAAGTCGATTTTTCCGTTATTGTAAGGGTTTTTATGGGAAAATTACCCTTAAAAATAAAAAATTCACAAAAATGAAAAAATGCCTGGAGATACCGTGGATTAGTACCTCCATACCAAATTTCATCAAAATCGGACGACTGGTTTAGGCTCTGGGTCTGATAACATCCACACACACACACAGACACACACACACACCCATCACTCCGAAAACCACTTTTTTAGGTTCAGGGGGACCTAAAACGGATATTTCCACCAAAACTCAAACTCGAAAATTTTGACGAATACAATACTTTTTCCATATCGAATGGTATAGGGGGAGAAAGTAAAAATGATTACTACAGTATATTCAAATTGTTTTGAACAAACTGTTAAACAAGCTGAAATTATAAAAGGGTTTTTGGTGTGTTTTAAAAACTTATCAAAATCCTCAAAACGCAACAAGAGTTTAAACTTGGTCTTGCATTCGGACTGCTTTTGTGATTGCGCGCAATGCCACGACAATGAAGGTTGCTGGGGTTGCAAAACGAAAACTCTGCCGTCTTTGCTGATTTCAAGCTCTGCTGTTACTGAAAATGTTTTGTTTACGACTTGTTGACTAAACGTCACTTCTCACGATGGGAATTTTTAGATTGGGAAAAATTAAGGCAGTTAATTAATTGCATTCTTAGTTCATTGTTGTGAACGTAGGCAAAATATACGAAAACCTAATGACATCTCCATTTTCAAGATGCGTTCAAATTACAATACACCTTCTTCAAAATTAAATTATACATTTACCGTTTACCATAAAACAAATTCGCTGCCAGCCCATACTAGCCAATCTTACAAATAAAACTAATAAAAATATTACACAAATTTAACTAAACAAATAACACATTTGCAGAAACACTTTAACATTAATTTTACATTTTGTAATTTAAAAATCTGGGTTTGATGTATTATTTATAAAATACAATCAAGTATTATTTTTTAACTATAACATTGGCGAAATACTCACACACACTCAAAAATATACATAACTTATTTAACTAAAAACATGTTTGCACAATTTATTCAGATTCTGTGCCAAGACTGACTTTGCAAGACAAAGACCGGGTGTTTATTAAAATCAATACTAAGAGTTGTTCATTATGGTTATCACTAAATACAAGGTTTGACAACGACGTGTAGACGGCATTTAAAATTAATTTGTGTATTCTCCTACAGTTCCTTGAAATTGCTAAAACTGACGACGATGTTCTAAACAAACAAAGTATAACAAAGTATTTTATGAGCATTATTTATTAAAAAAATGATATTGTGTTTACTATAAGTATCTCTTCCTGAAATTCATCATAAAAAGTGGGTGGTAAATAAAAAATTTACGAGATTGCGATACGGACGGACAGACATGTCGAAACTATAAACACGAACCGGCTATTCCATTCCCGGTCCTTCATAAGTCCTGTGATCGTTATGTGAGGACGTTATTTCTTCAATTTTGTTTAAAATATGTCCGACTTCGACCACTTACTCGAAGAATCGATACTTCCGTCTTAAAATTTATGAACCCTCAAAGCGAACGCTGGAATCGTAGTGATGGAAATTCTCCTGCTCAGTGTGCACGTCGTTCAGACACACATGCCAGCACGCAATGCATAAATACGCACAACACTGTTCAAAAAAGATTATTTTCTTGGCAACAGCCTACGCTATAAATCATACATAATAAGTGTAGCGTCTATTACTTGGTTATGCCCATTGAATATCTAAATAGTGTGGGGCGAATTGACCCAAGTTGTTATTAACTTAAACAATATGTTATCCACACAATGGAGAATCCAGGTACTGGTACTGTAAAAAACTGAACACAACCCTGACATTATTAAGAGAAAAGGGTAAACTGTGTAGCAGATGCTAACTCTAACCTTATTAGTTTAATATGAACGACGTTAATCAAAATTTCTAATAAATCACTGGGTACCTTTAAAGAGTAGTCCTTTATTTTTGTTATTGTTATAATATATATATTTTTTATAATACGGGTGTGTAAGTGTTTTTTTGCTTATGTGGAACTATGTGTAATTGTTTGTGTAATCTGGCGAAGGGAAAACTAAAAACGAACTTGAAAATGGCTGAATAGCCGAAACGGTCATCGTTCTACGGAAAAAACGGAATATTGAAGACGGTAAGTCTTATATTTTCATAATTAATATATCAGTATTCGAAATGGTGATTAACAATTGTTATAACGTACCTTTAAAGTTGTGTAAAATTAAGTTTATTTTCAATTAAAGGTTCTGTTATTTGATCTTCTTTGACTTAATATACAGTACTTTAAAAAGTATAGTTACTGTGGAATTGCTCTTTAGAGGCGGGGTTTTAGGAACATGTTTTGAAAAATGACACAGGATTCTGAAAAGCAGGGGTTTTACGTTTAGTTATAAGTTAAAATTACCCCAGAGTGCCGAACCATCATCTACGAACAAAATCATCAGTTTTCGAATCAAAACTTTTTAAAAATAACGTTTTCTTTGAGAGCCTAGCGGTGACTTAAGAACTACTTTGAAATCAGACCAATTGGTAGGAATATTAAGGTCATCCAGACCTAGGGGTCATTTTCACTTAATAACGAGTACGTGTCTCAGCGTAAAATGCCCCGTCTTTTCGAAACTAGAGGGAAAATTGCTATTTGAAAAAAATCATTCTGATCTTCAACAGAAAAACATTTACTACGGTTAAATTCAACGTGAGGCCGTGAACCTGAAAATCCGTCTCTGAATAATTTTTAAATAGTTCCGATAGTTCATGAACGCTCGCTGTAGATAAGTGGACCTTGGGTACTACAGATATATTTTGAGTCCAGTCAGTGTATGTCAGTGGACTTCCCTAACATTTACGATTCATTTGTCTGTTTCCTTGTGTTATTTTAGAGAAAGAAGAGGGAAATATACCAACATATTTTCTACACAAAATGGAGATAAGTTAGAGAACGCAAAGTGCTAATGGCGCCTGAAGAAAGATATTACTTACAACATATAACATGGAAGATAAATGTGTCAATAAAACTGTGATAAGGACAGTAACATGGAGTCTTCTAATTATCTGGGGGAGAAATATTTGAGCAAGTACAACACAATCCCCAAGTGCTTATACAAGTGCTGATATAAACGCCTGACCTAGTGGCATCCATAATAATAGAACTATTGACATGACTGGACACAGATGATGAATCAGCAAAGGCCAGTCCCATTCAAGATGTTGTAAACACAGAAAAGAGGAAAGATGCTTTAAATATTAGGAATACGTAAAGAAACAATGTTAGTGGAAGATAGAAAAATGTTATTTAGAAGGTCATAGAGGAAACTGTAAAGTTTTGTCTCTTTCAGTTATAACGACTTTTACTTTCTAAGTTTATTCGTAGATTGTATCCGCTAGGTAGATATTTATTCGTGTTCCAAAGATAGCAATATACAGTATATTCATATTATAATAAGTTAAGCTAGAGGTGGTAGCGCATTACACAAAGCTCATTCAAGGCAAACTCACTGTTTATATGAATGGAAATCAGAATCCACAGTAATGAAGATGTGGAACTGGCAATGGAAGAATTATCCCTTCTCTTTGTAAGCACTGAACCAGAAATCCTGATTTCGGAGTAAACGAAAAAACATTGAGTAAAGGACAGAAAAGAGATGGTAGACAACCAAAGATCTTCGTGGACGGGAAATGTAGGGAAGGATCTATAGATGAAGAGTAGTTGGTTGACGAGTCTAAAAAGGAAGGTCGTGAGAGTACTACAAACTAAATATTGTTTTTGCTATCGTGGGCAAGAAGGGCACAGCCAACATTAATCGATGTAAACAGGAGAAAACGACAAACAAATAGTATAATATGCTTGCTGAGAATATTCTGCATGTAGGAAAGTCGAAGGTGATTTTAAGATATACTGAGAAGGTTCAGTAACAAGTAAAAGTTAAAGAATGGTTTCCTGGGTGAGGCGATGGGTAGAAACGGTCCGTGCGGCAGTAATACACCTCCATACACAAGATTAAATAGAATTGTATTCATATTAGCTCCTTAGAAATAAAATACCTTTATACTCTTTAAAGCGCTCAATAACCTATGCTCTCCATTTCTTTTGCGCATTAAAATGTATTTGTAATGCCAACAGGGTCACTCTATTAGTAATGAGATGAAGGTGGTGCAATGGAATGACGTCAAGGGATTTCCCAGGTGTTCAGCCCTGAGTGTTTGCGTTAATTAAGCTCGTTTAGGGTTGACTACGGTTGATAAGGGTGGGTTGAATATTTCAAACTAGTGTGGAATGCAAACTTAGTAGAAGGGTCGTCTGTCTGACCACGGTGGAGTTTAAGTACTTCTAATTATTTTAAACGATTTTAAGTTGTGTAAACGAAGCGCTTATTTATATTTGCATACTATATATTTATATATTCAACCGTTGAGACGTTGTGTAAATATATAACATTTCACCAATTAATAAAGTCGAAGGAGCAGACATATTGAATATTATATCACGGGGTTGAATTTTATAATGTTCGCTTGTTAGGCCTAAATATAAAACACAATCGCCAGACTACCGTCGCAGGTGGTGAAAGCAAGAAATGTTACGAAGAAATGTGAAGAATGTTACGATTTTTTCCGCACATTTGGTATTTATAATACACCTCAAGGCTGCTCGTAAGCTTTCTAACTCATCCCTATTTACAAATATTATCGAATTATTAACGAATTTCCTTTTGGTGAGACCTAAGTTTGGGGTGTCATTAAAACAAAATTTGGAGTTTATATATATATAACTCTAGAAGCCGCATTTTACTTCCGATTTGGTCCAAATTTAGTACACACGTTGGTTTTCCAAGTCGCTCGGACGAGTTCGTTAGGAAAAAATTCAACAACCGGAAGCAAGTTTTTTACAGGAAGTAAAATATTTGATATTTTTCTTACTATAGATGCAAATTTTTGGATTTTATCTAAAAAATAATTATAGAAGATTATTCTGCACATTTTTTTTACTAGACCTGTCTGGTCCCCCCCCGAGTGATGCGAAACAGTCCATGATTTGAAGCTGTGAGGTGCAATCTCCCTGCAGCGAGCTGAACGAATCAGAGCGTGAACCGGTGTTGGGGGCTGAGGTGAAAACAAATTCAGGAAGCTATTCAGCGCCTGCATGAGTAGATCACTTTTTCAAATAGATGGTTGAAACCCTAAGACTTATTTTAGAAATTCGCTCAACTCACGTCAGCGGTTCAGCTACGTGATCCAATTATTTATTATAGATGTCTGACTTTACAAATCTGTGGAAGCAATACAACAAATATTAAATCATTAATTACATCGCTGAATTCGTTATTTTGTTCTGCACTTATACATACATATGGAAAAATAATTAGCATATTATTGTGTCATTATTGATTTACAAAGTGCTATCTTATTTCCGAAACTTTTAACTTCATTACTTCGAAAAGTAAAAACTATTAATGATAAAAATGTGTTTCAATGTAGCTATTAGTACTTGCATATTAGCCATTGTATAATGTCTATACCTACAATATTTGTAAAAGTATTATTTTGTGTCAGCACTTTAATTAACAGTTTTTTTTCTGATGTGAATCTATTCATACTTTTCATTGATACAAATGATTATAGGATGGATACAAATTTTAGAAACATAATTTAATGACTAAAAACTGGGCAAATTATTATTACTTGCCCCACATATGATAGATAACTGAGCCGGTAAAAATTATTAAGAAATCACATTTTGCTTCAACAACGTAAAACAGTAACAATATGTACCTATTAGGAAACATGTTAATACATTTTTTTAATTAATAGTTATAGATTAATTGATTTTTTAAAGTATCATATCCACATTATAAACTCGTTTACTGTTGTTAATTGATGAAAGGAGTTATCAGTGAGTACAAAAAACAAAAGAATTTACGTAAAGATTTAACAAAAAGCTGACCATCAGATTTGAATGAAACTTTTACCGATGTGTAAATGCGACGTTTACTTCTCAGTGTCATTCCTTATTTAAAAGAAAATGGAACTGTGGACGAATTGTAACAGTGAAACCCGAATGAGAAAAATAGCTGTATGCGTATAACGACTTACGTTGGCTAAACCATTAAAGATAAAACCAAAAACTTATTGTAAAGGTTAAGAAATATTGGTGGTAAAAATGTCTAAATAGTAGATTATGCAATGATTGTGTTACATTAGAGGGGTTTCACGACGTATTTAAAGGTTGAATATAATTATTGCTATGGGTATAGTTTATCTGTCAGTAAGTAAATACTGTTAGTGATGAATGAATTGTTCTGATTCGTATGATTGTGTGTGCTAGCAGAGCTAACACTACAAGAACAATAAACATTCAAATTTAAATCAGATCTTAACACAAATATATATTTACTAGGAGAGACAAATGCGTGCTTCGCACGCCAATCTCTGTTCCTTCTTCACACACCTATTTCATAGTCTCTCCTAAATAAAGGTATAGCTTAATAACCTCGAGGTTAAGATGATAATTATTGAAAATGTCTATATCAAAACAACAATTTTATAATATAACGGGAATTTTTAATACAGAATGACTTAGAATGACTCCTAAACAAAAAACTAAACTGGAAAGTAAAACTACAAATAGGCTTTAAGTACGAAATAAGCTGTTGAAGGAAATGACATTGAGAAATAGTCTCCATTGACGTTTAGAGGTATTATAGTAAACAAATGGTGATTGTGTACATATTCAATTAGCTAAGCTGTGTATTTTATTTGTTCGTTGTATTATAACTTTAATTTCAATCATTTGTAAATTTCAGTATTTTTCCGACCACACTTTTTTGAGGTCATATCCTTTAGCTTGATATAGATTAGCCTAAATTATGTTCACGTTTTAAGACTACATATTTAAGTTGGCACCATTGGAAAGAAAAGTGTTGTTTACATTGGTTTAGTTACTCATCAGGTAAAGTCAACAATGTAAATTGTGTCTTGGCTCACTTTGAAGACACTCACCAATTACTAGTTGTATGAGTGAACTAATCATTTTAGAACTAAATCACTCTATTCGCAAGTGGTAGGCCTACTTGAATTACAAAAGAAATGGGTGCATCTGTAAGAAAAAAATTACGGTGGGCCGTCAGTAAGCAATTGGGCCAGGTAAAAGAAAAATAAGTTCTAGTAAATTGTCTCTCTTACTTTTGAAAAAAAAAAAACGTTTACCGTCCACTATTTTGTTATATATGATCATATTGTACTGAAACTTGCGCACATCGAGTCCTTTCATAACCTTTACAAAATAACTTTCAACAATTCTTTTAGTTTGAAAATGTTAACCACCCTACTTCCAATCATCTCTCACTACCTTTTGAAAAGGTCAATTTCTACTTCATAATATGGTAACTGTTGTTGTTCCACAAGATTTCCATTAGCTTTAATGTTGCATCTAAAACCGTTGAAAATAGAGTGGATTTAAACTGACTTGTTGATTTCCCTGAATTCCGCAAAGCTATTGTTATACGTCAACTGGATCAAGCTCGTTCTACAATAAATAGTTTACAAATTGTAGTCGAATGTTTAAACCATGAAGTAATAAATAAAGCACACAACGTACACGAATAGACTTCCACAAGGTTATTGACTTGGAGCCTACTCTTTTATTGCACTCAAATTAATAACTGGCCCATAACTTAATTCGTAAAGGTATCAATTTGTAGGCCTAGGTTATTTGTTTGAGATTCTGCTAGTGAGATTAAAACTGTTCTAATATTCTGTTAAAAATGTATGATACTAGCTGTCGTTCCCGGCTTTATCCGTTTTAAATAATTAATTTGTTCAAATGAAACGTATTATGACTTTTTAGATATTCAAGACTCCGCCCACTATTTTGTGCAGATTAACGATAAAGACCATCTTTTAATCTAAATTTTTAATATGTACAGTTATATATTATATTTACAGGTTCAGTTTTTAAATTGTAGGCTACATACTTTACAAATATTCTGCACTCTTATTTAGAAGAAAATAACATATATTACAAGTGTTATATTATTCAGATTTGTTTTGAGTTAAACAATTACAAAGAACAAAATGATAAACGTATAACCTATACTACATAAGTAGAACCTCTTTAATCCGAACTAACTAGAACCGGGGGGTCCGGACTATCTAATGGTTCGGATTACAGAACATATTGTGCTTTTCACATAACTTAACAGCTAAAACGTGGCTAAAATGGACCATAAGTGTTATGGAAAAATGTGAAATATTTTGAAATTTAAAACATTGTTTATTTAATTAAAATAGTAGATATACAGTATATTTATGGTAAACGTACTATGGAAAATATTAGGCCTACAGTAAAAAATTCAAATTATTATTTTAAATTTCACTCCTATTGCGTTCGGATTACAGGGGTTCGGATTACAAGGATTCGAATTAAAGAGGTTCTACTAATACAAGTAATTGCTTTACCTACCTAGTATGAACAAGAAATAGAACTTAACTGCTGATTGTTATAACATATCTCTAACGATTTAGACAACGAAATCAAACAATAAACGCCGTTAAATGCAAGGTTTTCTCGTAAAACGGTTATTGTAAAAAAAGTCTAATATGCTGTTGCTGACAGATTTGTAGATCTTTTTAGTAACAATATTTCTACCACTTACTGTTAGGATTATCGTTAACGGTTCAACCTTTAAACATAAGCGTATTTTTCACAAAATTTTGTTTAGGTCTACTTTTCCGTCTTTTGCTCAGTCTCATGTTAATAAAAACCCGTAATGAAACATCACTTACGTTACTCGGTCGACAATTCTTAGCACTTGAACGCAAGTTTCTTTAAATCGATTAATTACGTTTTTAGTGAACCGGTAGTAAACTAACAACATTTTTCTCTTTTAACATAAGTTCAGATTAGCAAACATAACAAAGAACAGTCGAGAAGTCTTGGCCGTGTTTTAGAGGCAGACTACAAGTGTGTGCCTAATGCGTTGTTATGGTCCATTAGGCATTAGGTACTGACGTCATAGGTTAAGTGGGTCTGGGACCACCTGCACTCTGCACTCGTCATGGCTTAGCATACCTGTAAGATCTCATTTATACACGAGTAACATGCTTGTGCACTATTATCAAGTTTCGTTGCAGACTTCCAAAAACAGTAGCCCAGTCGTATTATCATTCGTCTGCGGAAACATTCACTTCCCGCAGAAATTCCTACAAGACTTTAAATATTGCCTTTTTATATACAATCCCTTAAAATTATCCATTGATCTCAGGTAAATGTTTTACATGAAATTAAAGGGGTATGAAATAGTTTTTCGTTTGAATTATGTCGCAATATACTGTTGTTTGACTAACATTATTCAGATCTAATTTGTAGCTAATACAATTTACAACAAACAAGGAAATATTTTTTAAAGTCGAATATATTTATAAACAAGGAAACGGCAATATTTGTTCATATAACAAACAGTTTTGGAGATGTTTCAGTAGGTTTGCGTGACATTAGTTTCAGTATAAATAGAATTGCTGCAACAATCAATCTATAATGTGTTGTGCGTCCACTATATTGCGCGTCTCAGCGGATATATTCGTTTGCCAATTCATTCGGTTTATTATTGTTTGAAGTCCGAGTTTTAAAAACTGAATATATTTTTATGTGTATTAAAATTTAACAAGGGTTATGTATCTTTGTGTACATATTTCATAAAAGAAACTATTTTCATGAAATTTCTAATTAATGTTTGAAACAACCGGCATTTAGAAACTTATAGGTCGGTTTAGTTTTCAAAGTCATCAGTCCTCCAAATTTGAAGAGAATACCTTGATTGAGTCTCGATTGTTTAATACATCAACTTTTCCTTGGTATCCAAGGCGGTTTGTGTTTATCTTGTGTTCATCAGGCCATGCGATAGGGAGTTCCTTGTTCTGAGATCAGGAGAACTTGGCTCTTGTTAACTTTGTCCAATCCTAAATATTGATCTTTATAATAAATTGTTATTTCCTTAGTGAGATAACCTATCTTTATAAAATTTTAGAAAATAATTTACAAACTAACATTTTTCTGTCGCTAGGAAAAGTATACTAAAACGTCCGAGTACGATATCTAGCCTTCAGAGATGCGACCGCAGAATTGATCAAATTTAATCAAAACGTCAGTTATCTTTTGCACCAACCTCAAACTGCATTCCAAGAGTTATCATGCGGTTAGTTTATACCATCTGGGAGACCTTTCATTGCATTTTCTATCCTGCATTATAAAAGGATTTTATTCCTGACGTAACGAACCCCTTATAGTTCGTCACGTCTGGTCCGTTCGTGTTTCTCTGCCTCCTTCATTTTATCAAATTTTGGGACAGAATTTTATAAATAGGTGCTTTTAGTGAATGCAAATGTAATAATTGAAGTGAAATTTAAAAATGTGTGTTATCTAAATGTAAACACACACAAAAAATTGAAAAAATTGTTGATATATATTTCAAATTGTTTAGAAGATTTTACAAAAGAGAGTTAAATAAACGAAACTATTTTAAACTTAATTTTAAAACTTAAACTTGAACTGGACTTATAAGAATCAATACATAACAAACTAATTTGACCACGCAGCTGAACCGCTGACGTGAGTTGAGCAAATTTCCAAAATTAAGTTTATAGACCTATGTTTTAGGGTTTCAACCAACAATTTTGGAAATAGGACTATTCACGACGGTGCTGAATAGCTGCAAAATGCTTCGCACGCCATTCCGCACATTAAGGCTGGGTTGCATCAACCGGGATCAAATACCTAGATCAGTAAATCCTGGATCAATTATTTGATCCAGGTATGGTGCAATAGAAACAACCCATCAAAGTAGTTGATCCTGGATCAAATACAACTTTGATCCTAGATCAAAACTGATCCTGGTTGGTGCAACTCAGCCTAAGAGTATCTTCAATACACAAAGCATTACGTACTTCGCACGCCATTCCGCATATTAGGAGTATCTTCAATACACAAAGCATTGCGTGCTTCACACGCCATTCCGTATATTGGCAGTATTTTCAATACACAAAGCATAGCGTGCTTCGCACTCCATTCCTCATATTGACATTTTTTTCAATACACAGTGCATTGAGAGCTTCGCACGCCAACGCCCGTATTGGGAGTATCTTCAATACACAATGCATTGCATGCTTCGCACGCCAACCCCACGGTAAAATCCACCAAATGGCTTTGAACCGGGTACTTTTATGGTATTTTACGTTTTGATCGATTTTGGGGGAACCAAGCGAGCTATAAGGTTACGTAAAAAAACGTGCAGAATAACATCCTACATTAATTTTTGTAGAAAAAACTCAAAAAACATTTATTCTCGTAGGAAAAATCTAAAAAAATAGTTACTTCCGGTCAAGAAACGTGCTTCGGTTGTTGGATTTTTTTGGCTAACGAACTCGTCCGAGCGACTTAGACAACCAACATGTGTACCAAATTTGAACCAAATCGGACTTAAAATGCGTCCGTTAGAGTGTGCACACATACATACATAAATATATACATATATATAATATATATGATTTGTAATGACACCCCAAAACGTGATCTGGGGACCATGATCGGTGCTCATTTGCTACTCCCGACCTTGGGTCTTACTATAAGGGCCACTGCAATAGCTCATTTTTCCTATGGAAATTTGCTAATGAAAACAGTTTCTCACAAAAAAGTTTAATCGTCAAATACGTTTCGTCTTATAACAGATAGGTTTGTAACTGCAGTCGACGAATTTAAAAATCTTAAGCAGTCAGTGACCTTTGCAGTGTCCATACAATATTTTGCTTTTCAATGGCACAAAATGTAGGGGCAGGCGGAATATCAAACATGTTAGGACATATATTTAATAAAAATTTCTGTTTTTGAATGCCCAGAAGTTTGGCACATTATTTCACCAACAACTTCTATTACAGGCAGGATTTTAATCTAGGAAGCAAACTTTTTTTGTTATCAACGTCTGAAAATTATACGATTCCTCGGGAATCGAGCGAAGCTTATCTCACTTTCGAACGTTACCTTCAGACCTAATCGAAGGCTTTTAATTTTTATAAAATCTAAATGAGTTAAGGAACGCCTATTTCGGTGCGTCTTTTTTGAAGTAGAAGTTAAATTTGAATTGGTCCTACGGCGGAAAGACTTAAAATGGTATTGTTTAGCGACCAAAATAATTACCGAAGTATGGAGAAGGGCCTCCTCTCTGTTAGAAATCAAACAGGTTTAAACGTCTATAGACACGCACGTAGATTGCAATATACAAACACATAGTGTAACATTACATTACTAGAAGAGACCTTGATCTGATTGTGCCAATATCGCTATTCAGTATTCAGTAGCAATGGGTTCGACATTTAGTAAAGGTCTTAGTCTGACATTCAATGTCTGACGACTGAGATGATTGTTGTAGATTGGCACAAAACAAAACACTTGACTAATGTATTCAGCCAGCGTACTTGACAGTACAGCCATTGTTAATGACTTTAATTAAAACAAAGGTAGAGTCCCACTCCACTGCTCTTTGAGGTACGGCAACGTAGTCAGAGACGCGATGTTTAACGAATTAACACGCTCTTGGCTCTACAAGTGGCAAATCCATATTTTATTATGAAGAAGAAAGGTTTCAGATTTTTATCAAGCATTTACTTTGAGCAGCATGGGCTAGTTTCATCATGTTTTCAAAATATGGTAGAGAAGTGAAGTCAAAAATGACTTTTTTCAAATAAGTTTTCCTTTAATGTTTTGTTAGGTTTTTTTAAAACTTGGACTGATTTTTCTTTTCATTGTGTATATCAAAGGTATCATAATGAAATTTTACACTATTAAGTATGCTAGTCTAAGCATGTTCCAGTAATCAGAACTGAAATAATGTTCAGTTATATTCTCATGTGGTATCGTTTGAAAGGGCTTTATTTAAAGATATGAAAGATATTTTTAAAGAATTTTGAGATTTGTCATTTTCTATGTATTCAAAAAAAGTTGCTATAACAACCTCGCCTCTATTTTCGAAAATACTGTAGCTAAAATTTTGAAAAACACATTGGTATTAAAGGTAGGCCAATGTAACTTGTACTAACGACCATAGGTTTTTGGTGAAATTCCATTACAACAAATAATACAACTTTTTTTGTACTTTCAGACGGTCTGAAAATTGCTTTCGATATGCTGTAGATTGCGCAACCATAGTCGGCACGGTTTAATGAATTAATTGTGGAAGTACAAATAATTTGTATTATTTATTTAAAAGATAACTATGACTAATCTATATTTACGAAACACTCTAGGAAGCCCGGCACCATCATTGTACAATATGTAGGCTATCCCGTAATGGTTATTGTTATTGATGTGATATTTAGTTATTTCATTATACAGGGTGTTTACAAACTCCCTGGAAAAATTTTGTGTATTTGTTCCTTAGGTCAAGACAATCAAAAAACGTCATATAAATATTGGTCTGACATGCATAGTTTTCTGTCTGTCCGTCTATTTGTGTTTTTTACAAATTATTTTATAACTTGAGTACTATTTTAGATAGAAACTTCAAATTTGGCACGAACGTGTACCTTGGTCGGTCAAACAAGTGTATAACATTTCGTTACGATATCTTAAACAGTTTCAAGATGGCGGCCATTTAAATTCTTTGATGTTAAATTTCACGAAAACCGTAATTTTTATTTAAAAAAATGTAGAATTTTAAGACGAACAAAATCATGCTTTATTTGCTACAATCGGATAATAAAAATAACTGAGTAATGAGACATTTACTGAAATAAATATCATACAAAATTTGTACTAAGCAACAATTTGCCATGTACAGTTGTTGAATAATTAGGTAAATGTCTCATTACTCAGTTATTTATTATCCGATTGTAGCAAATAAAGTATGATTTTTTATAAAAATTACGGTTTTCGTGAAATTTAACATCAAAGATTTTAAATGGCCGCCATCTTGAAACTGTTTAAGATATCATAACGAAATGTTATACACTTGTTTGACCGACCAAGGTACACGTTCGTGCCAAATTTGAAGTTTCTATCTAAAATAGTACTCAAGTTATAAAATAATTTGTAAAAAACACAAATAGACGGACAGACAGAAAACTATGCATGTCAGACCAATATTTATATGACGTTTTTTGATTGTCTTGACCTAAGGAACAAATACACAAAATTTTTCCAGGGAGTTTGTTAACACCCTGTATTGAGAATATGACATGTTGAATATTTCAAGATAAAGAGAAACAATTCTTTGGCGAGAAGTAGAAAGCGGAAGAATCTTGAACAGAACAAACAGTACGTGTTATGTGGATTCTGCGTGTTTTTATTTTACTTTCAGCTATGCACAACTACGGTGCTTTTAGTTCTAAACTCTTGACACTTTTCCGTATTATTTATCCCTTTCGCCGGCTAAACCAAATCAGCAAATATGAGAAATAGTGGCAATAAATTCCGTATTCAGAGGTTAGTTCAACATTCCAAGTTTAACTGGATGAGTAGGCGAGTTTCTGCGTTAAATCGTAGCAAATAACAGCTAAATTAACAAAGTACAACCTGTAAAACAAAGTTAATAAAAGTAATATTTTTTATCTAAATACAAACAAAGAACATACAATTACACTTAAATTCTTACTATATTGTTGTCTAAAATACATAAAATGACGCATCGCATGCCGCTGTCCTGGCAGTACTAACTGATCTCGCAGAAAAATAAATTCAGTTATTGTAAACCGTAATGGATAAACATATATGATGACGCGGATGTTATTTTAGATCTTTTCCGTTCAACACTTCTTCTGCTAACTGTTTTGCTTTATTTTGAAGTCAAGTAAGCTAACAAAATAGTCCAAAATGGCGTGATTTCTAAAAAAGTTTCACTTTAAATTACTGCCGATCATCAATTTGAAAAAAGCACAATGCAACAAAGATTTTAAACCGGACGACAATACTTAGGACATAAAAGTCGCATCAAACACAGATGTGTAGTTTTTGAGTTAAATAAACACTCAAAACCTCCTCCATTATAAATCGTAATAAATACAGCATTAAAAATAACTTCCAACAATAACAGAATAGGCTACTATAAATTATCGAACTATCACATTATATGCGAGGGCGATCAAATACTAGACACCGAATAACGTAGGTGGCAACGACGACAAAATATTTGAGTAATGAAGTGCGAGCAACAAATGACACTTGTTGTGATTTAATTAACATGTGTATCGTAGGCTAAGCTTGGGGAGAGGGCGCGAGAAGGGCGTGTTTGTGATAGGGGTGAGTCTCTGTGCAAGCATTAAATGTCTACTATTCGTGTAGTTTTTAGTTTTGTTAATCCAGTTTTAAATTGGAGTAGCAATAACGTCCTTAATTTGTGCCCATAATACTAAAGAAAGAACCCAAAGAACAGCTAAGGGCTGGAAGTAGAATAACAGAAGGAAAAGCCAACGGTAATAATTTTGTATTCGAACATATATTATATCAAACTCTAATCGCAGCTTGTTAAAGGACCCTAGAGGACCGGAACGCAAGTACCTTTGGTACGGCTACCTCTGGAAGGTGCAGTTCGACAGTTTCATGCTCTCAACAAAAACACCAACCATTCTTTGTATATTGCGGGTTTTAACTCGTACATCCACGTAGTTAGGCAGCAAGGGATTTTATATATTTACCACATTTTTCAGGGTACAGGGAACTACCCTTCAACTTCTACTCAACCTCTTCTATCATACTACAACAGAACAAGAAGGCCCATCTAATTGAATTTCCCTACATGCAGAGTGTCCTCACCAGGCAACTCACACGTTGGTACCTTCCGTTTCTAGCAGGAAGTAACAAAGCAATTCGCTATTATCTCCTGTCCGCGTCAACCATACATCTCAACCGCGACCAATTAGTTCAAAAATGCAAACACAGTTAAGGCGAGGATTTTCGCGTAAGTAGTAAATTTTTGCAAAATTTGAATGGACTTTTTATAATAACATATAGTTTGACAATATATGTCATTTGAATTTTTTAACCTACCTCACCTCTAGCCCTAGCCCTGATTTAAGAGGAGTACCCTACTGGAAAGTTGGGTTGTTTACATATTCTTATTTTTCCATTTTGTTTAACTTGAATATTTTTTTCTTCTTATTACCTTCCATAATGGTACATCAGAGTTTATCCTTGTTAGTAAGTTGTATTTTTTATTGTTCTGTTTTCGTTTAAACGTTAATAATTTAGGAAATATGTTATTTAAATTTAATAAAACTTCTTCTGTTTTTGGAATAAATTCCAGTTTTAGGAGGCGGATTTGCGATTGTATTATTGTTTTGCCTTATCGAAGTTAAGCTAAGAGTGACTTTCTTTTATATTTAGGCAATAATTATAGTAGGCAGTAAACCTCTTCGCCTTCAAGCAAAAACCGTTTCCCTTCTTGTTAAAATAGCAATGCAAACCCGAGTTTATCTACGTTATTTAATAACTTTACTTTTCGGTCACCCCTCTATCCCTGTACTCAGTTTGTCAACTTTTCTAATAATTTTAACGGGTTTTTCAAGATGGCGTCCGTTACAGTAGTTACTCAGAAATAGATCAGCTAATGATAGACTCGGTACATTGCACTTGGACTTAGTACGTGCTGACTTCTCATAACATATTATGAGTTTGTTGAGACCTAGGTCAGTTTGAGAGTGCTTAAGCCTGCATGGCTTACGTGTTTATTTATAAACACGTAAATATTCTTAGTGGGTTGTTTAGTAGGATTTTAGAGTTCCATATAAAGTAGATACCATTATAGGCAGCTATTAAACGATAAACAATTAGCAAGAAAGAGTGTTAAATTTGATTTTCTTAGAATAATTTACCAATAGCTTATCCTCAAAGTTGTGCGTTTTAAATAATAATTATAAAGTTATTGAAAGGTTTCCTTAAGGGACCCACACAGTATCAGTTTAACTGTGATGTTTATCTGTGCAAATAAAACTGCACAATTGTGTGAACTGTGTGGTGTGTGGGCTACTTCAGTTTGCTCCTCAGTTTTGTTCTCAGTTTTCTCAGTTTTTTCGTGCAGTATAGTCTCAGTATTCTGTGCGTGTATATTTTCGACAATGAGTAACTGAAAAAAAAAAGAGCAGCAGTGTGTTGTGTAATTACAGCCATGCTGTTGAAAGAAGAAAATAATTCGACCACGCAGCTGAACCGCTGACGCGAATTTCCAAAATTCAATTTATATATGTTTTTGGGTCTCAAACAACTATTTGGGAAATTGATCTATTCACGAAGGTGCTGCCAGCATGTACCAAATATATTGCCATCGGTCACTACGGTAAAAGCCGTGGATTAAATTCTGGTACTTTTACGGTATTTTACGTTTTGATTGTTTTTGGGGGAACCATATGGGCTATAAGGTCACGGAAAAAAACAAAATGCACACAATTATTTCGTATGTCTATTTTTTTTAAGAAAACTTCAACAATTTTAATTCTAGTACGAAAAATCTCAAAATTTATTTACTTCCGGTCAAAAATGTGGTCTACTTCCGGTCAATTTTCTTGGCTAACGAACTCGTCCAAACGACTTAGAAAACCAACCTTTGCTCTAAATTTGGACCAAATCGGACGTAAAATGCGTCCGTTAGAGTGCGCACAGTTATATACATGATACTTCCGGTCAAAAATGTGGTCTACTTCCGGGAAATTTTTTTGGCTAACGAACTCGTCCAAACGATTTAGAAAACCAACCTGCGTGCTAAATTTGGACCAAATCGGACGTTGAATGCATCCGTTAGAGTGCGCACACTAATGCATAAAGTTACTTCCGGTCAAAAATTTGGTCTAGTTCCCGTCAATTTTTTTAGCTAACTAACTCGTCTAAGCGTTTTAGAAAACCAACCTGTGGACCAAATCGGACATAAAATGCGTCTGTTAGGGTGCGCACACCTATATATATATATTACTTTTGGTCAAAAATGTAGTCTACTTCCGGTCAATTTTTTTGGCTAACGAACTCGTCCAAGTGACTTAGACAACCAACGTGTGTACCAAATTTGGACGAAATCAGACGTAAAATGGGTCCGTTAGAGTGCGCATACATACATACATAAATATATACATATATGATTTTTAATGACATCCCAAAACGTGTTCTGGGGACCATGATTGGTGCTCATTTGCTACTCCCGAGCTTGGGTCTTACCATAAGGGCCACTGCAATAGCTCATTTTGCCTATGGAAATTCGATAATAATACTGTAAAAAACTGACGTGCGTGGCTAGAAACGACTAGACAAGTCTGTGCAAATTGTTCGAATAACTGCAAAGTAAAGTCTCCGCTCAGATCAAAAGCCTGCGCAAAAATCTGCCAGAACTGCGCAGTTTCCTCAGTTTATCGCTCACACATGACGTCACACATGATAAACTGCGCGGTTAAACTGCGCGTGTGTGGGCTCCTTTACATTTCATTCACCCGATCGATCGAGATATACATAGAACATGCGTATGTATTATTTTCGCATGTTATTATTATTGGATAATGTCACAACACTTCCTTTTGGGGATTTGAGACGGTTTTTATTTTTCCAGCTGTGAAAATATCTGAAGTAGGGCTAGTGCAGTTTTGGTTTGGGAAACCATTTATAAATATAATTGAGTTTGAAAGCTACTTAAGTGGCAAAAATTAGCAAGCTTTTTGAAATTTTAAGAAACTCGCTTGTATGTTAAAATGGGAATTAATAAAGATATAATACTTTTTTAATTCTGAAATTTAATTATTGTTTTATAATTTTATTTATCAGTAAACATTTGTGCACATTAAAATTAATAGTATATTTCGCACCTAGGGCTGAAAATGAGATTTTGCAGGCTTGAGATCGTAGCTGCAAAACCCTTTCGGCCGTGGTGCGACCGCTATTTTTCACCACACTACACAATAAAATAAACACTATATAAAATTAAAAAAGAATATTTATTTAGCACACATGAAAATGAAACTTTGAGGTTATAAACTAGCTAGCTATGGAAAGTACAGTTTTACCTCAGTTGCTAGGCAACGGTGAAAATAACAATTATGTGTGTGCCACTAGTCTGTCGGCAATACCTATTGAATCATTTGCCATATGGGCCTATTTCATAACGAAATTGTGTTGAGATATACGTTCATATTTTAACTAAGGGAGACCCCTGCGTGCTCCGCACGCCAATCCCCAATGGAACCTTCTAAAAACAAATGTTATGTTTTATTTATAATAAAGTTATATGATTAATAATACTAACCCCAAAATTAAGATAATAAATATTGTTCAAATCAATCAAATATGTTTATTTCTTATATTTCATAACAGCAGTTATAATAATGGTTAAAAGAACCAGCAAGGCTCAGGTCTACACTTTAAAACCCTAACCTAAAATCTTGAAATACAAAAATAATTGCTTCAAATTTTGAAATCAGCTGTTAATGGAAATATTGGAACAAACAGCTAGCTATATATTATCTGTTCTTTTATTCAATTTATTGTTATGGTAATAAATGTAAATACATGTATTGGTTTATCATTCTAGGCCTAACCTAAGAATTTTTTCCGACTAAATTTACAAATATTGAAATAAAAAAAGGTTTTTATCGAAATGAATTATAGCCTATGTTACTCAGGTAAAGTGTAGCTTTTTATCAGTAATACTATTTTTTCAATCAATTTATTTATTTAATACCAAATGTTTTAATGTAAACTGCAGAACAGCTGTTTTATGTTTTTAATTTATTTATTTAATACCAAATGTTTTAATGTAAACTGTAGAACAGCTGTTGTATGTTTTTAAATTCTCATGTATTTCTTATGGGGATTTTTCGTTTTTCGGGGATCTCAAAAACCCCTTAGTTTTTAAATTTAGAAAAAACTTTTATTTTTCCCTCGTTCCTTGAATCGATACCTTTAATTTGACACCCCTCCCATCATCCTCCGATTTACCGAATTCCCACAATTTTGAATCTAAAATTTTGCTTACAGAATTATATATATTTTATTAATTGAATAAACGAACAGCTGACTTTACGGCCCTAGGGCAGAAAAGAGCTACTTTCGGCCTCCAAATGACGTTCCGAAAATAGCTGAAAACATTGTAGTGTGGTGAAAAGTTTATTTCATTTGAAGAACTTTGAAGTTAAGAAACCTTCTGGAGGGAGTAGTTTTTTGTTTATTATCGAATCAATACAGTAAATTAAAAACAATTTTCAAAATGTATCATCATTTCAGAGTGTGTTAGACCACGTGATCAGTAAGGCTAACAACAGACGAGACACCGGTGTACGGTACACTAGTGTACGGGACACTAAATGTACTATCAATTAAATGTGTGTCAACAGATGAGACACTGAGTAGCGCGCTACCAGATTCTGTGGCTCTATAGTGTCTCTCCCCGCGAGAAGCTGGGACACCGGACAGTGTCCCGTACACCGGTGTCTCGTCTGTTGTTAGCCTAAGTACAACAAGCAAACGAACGAATCAGTTTAGTCACTTGTCTTGGTTTCATCTGAAACTCCACTATTTCGCATAAAGAAAAGTATGTTCCTATAGTGTGGTCGTCAGTGTCTGAGTGCGCTGTTTGTGTAAATGTGATTCGGCAGACAAAGCGAATTAGAATATATTCTAAGAACGATTGATTGTAATAATAATTATTAGAGATTACAATAACTAGTAGTTCTGTGAACAGTAGACCTCGCTCGTTAAAATAACAAATGTGGTTTTGAGCTTAGGTTAAAAATAGTGTGCCAGTAAGGAAGTAAGCACAAGGTTTAGCCAGCGAAACATTATTTTACAATTCCCGCGATTCCGGGATTTCTAGTTCCCGTTTTTTTCTTTTCTTGAGCTTTAACTGCTAAAGATTTTCTTTTAGAGGCATTGTGTTTTATTTAGGTTAATAATGCGTAAGATAGCTAAAAATATCAAGTTATAGAGGGAAAACACATAATTAAATATTTACATACTTAAATAACTAAAACTTAACAATGTATTTACAGTTCCATAACTTCCATATCATACTCCAATATTTGAAATAATGAAAACAAACGATGTTAAAACGTCGTGATAGTGATCTCAACTTTATTCTCAACCCATGTACCTACCAACACTTCCCACGGTGTAAAACGGTCATTTTTTATATGGCCTTTATCACCGAGCGGTTTTATTTGTTTCATCTCATTTTGTAATTCAAGTAAAGCTAAGTCAAATACTTTTATGAAATTTAGAATTATTCAGTTAAGTTCTTTGATTTATTCTCTACACTTTCTTATTATTATATGCCCTTTTTTGCAAAGGATATATTCCTAAATTACTATTTAGGCCTAGTTTTGTTAGCAGTCTTGTAGTATGAACATAAAAACTGGTGTTTTCAAAATAAGAAATTTGAAATTGATAAATATTTTTATATAATGCTATTTAGAACTAAATTACGAAACGTTTTTACATTTATGAAAAAAATTACAATAATCTTTACAACTTTTTATGTAGGCCTACAGTGGAAGTTTTTCCTTTCGTTACTGAACATGCTAACAACTAATAAATGTTTCTTGATCTAATAACTTTTTTAATTTAACTTCAATCATTTTTTTACTGGCACATATGAATTCTTTGAACCTTTATCTACAAAAAAGCTATGCAACACTATTGCAAAAATACAAAAACTTGGACGATGTTTAACATATTTGAAGTTTACGGCCATTTTGTGAGCTTACTGTTAGAGATACAGAAAAAATCAAGGATACAATTTTGTTGAAAATCAAATTTGCTATTAACAAAATGTCATTATTTTTTAAATTCCACTTAAAACTGGCTTTGGAAAAAAGCTTACACTGAGACAAACGGTGGGACCACCATTTTTATTTTATTTAAGGGGTTAAAAATGAAAAATGGAAAAAACCTTATATATACATGGCTTTAGGAATAAGGAACATTCATGCAAAAAATCATAAAAATCGGTCAAGGTGTTTGGCCGTAATCGTGAGACAGACACACAGACATACAGACGAAATACCGAACGGTCGAGTTAAAACGAAAACCTCGCTTCGCTCGGTCACTAATATTCACAAAATACTAAAACGTGTCCTTATAGAAATAGCACACACAATAGTTATGTATTGTAGAGTTTCTGTTCACAATGGGGAGCAGAGTGAGAACCTCCAACACTGTAGCTAAAGTTCGAACATACAGTAATTACTGGCGTTCGATTTACTTCATACGCTGCTCCTCTGTAGTTATGTCCAACTGAGTTAAAGTATAAAGACGATACGCAAAAATGTATCACCAAACGAACAGTCAATCTCTGAACTTTGATAGAATGGGGAATCAAACTAATATTGGTGTTACTAAGATATAATATTTGTTTATTTTTCGTAGGAGATTTCATAAAATACCTCTTAATATTACACACAGCAGTTCTTGCGGTACGGATATCTAGTAAGGGTTTATATTTTATCGGCTGTAGTTAAAGAACAAACAAGTCTAGCTATTGTGTTAGGGGTTAATCAATTCAAACATATCCACGGTAATATGAAGGTTAGGGAACTTTAAACACCGGCCTTTGTGTTGCAAGTTAAGTGGCGGTCTGCTTAGTGTAAGCTGAGACTGAAACCCTTCTCTTGCGACATTCACTGATTGATATATCGCAATTCAGACTCGTAAAACAAACCTACTTGAGAACGGGACAAATATACATTCTTGAAATTTGGTTTGCGTACAACACAATCCAGAAACATTGGGAAGTAACGTTGATAGCCTGTCATTTTTACGAGCATATATAGGGTGCTTTTTGTTTATTTAACCTTTAGCCAAAGTCCCGCTTATGGCAGGTCTGAAATTTCCTACGAGCATCCCGGTAAATACGTGGGTGGTTTCTGTTTTTTACTGTTTGACAGAGCACAACAGCGTTTCCTACTTGCAATGCTGATGAGATGGGTGCGCCTGGCCTCATGGAGAGACGGAAAGTCGCGACCACCTCGGCTCTAGGCATATCCAAGAGATGAATGGACCATGCACTTCATGAGTTCCCTAAGCAGGCCTCATTGAACAGGTGTTTAACATTCTGGGTAAAAGTGATATCTAATACAGTTTTGGCTGTGACGTAAGGGTGATATAATTTGAGGGCGTGGTAGATTAGTGCACTTTTAGCAAATTGGTGAGCGCTTTTATTCCTCGGCTTGGTACCCATCAACGATCACGGCAGATGTCAGACTTCTAGATTTGATATGAATAGACAATCTATAGGACCATGTTGGTGTCATGATAGCGGCTTGGTCATCTACAGAATTCACAAAACTACAAATTGGTTCGTGATCGTTTTGTGAAAGAAACCTATCAGTTGCCCATATTGTTATATAAAACCCATATTGCGTCATAGTTGCTAGTATTGCATCTAACAGCTAAGTAGTCTTCAAAGAGTGAACTTATGAAAGCTAGCAACCGTGGCTCCGGGTACCGACAATAAATCGGCGAAAATGACGAATTAGTTTATTATAGATTAGAGTTTGTAGATTGTCTATATTGCAGCAGCTTTCGGTCATCAGGGAAGCTTAAACCATTTGCTAAGAGTGTCAGGAAGATACTGCTGTACGTTTGCATATTTGCTGCTGTTCTTAGTTGCGTAGTACGCTAAAAACAAATTGTGTGCATATTTACAGTTTGTAATATTGATAACATTGAAAACAGTCTACTATGCCCTTGAATATCAATTTTTAAGTTATGAAATTTTATACTGGGAAATGTTTTTAACGCAAAGTAAAAACTGAAAATGCAAAGGTAACATTCATGCTGTAATGATTTGCTGACGTTAGGGACCACGACGTTATTTTGACCCAGCATGTTTATTTTTGAAAGTATTTTCCATTTTCAAAACAAACTTTTAACCCACAACTGGATAGAAATTACACAAACATACATAAAAAAATAACCTAGCTTATACAGGTAACACCTTTTGTAATATGTGAGAAAATTAAAGATTTCAATAGTACACGTTTTAAATGGTTTAAAACAATTGAAAGAATGTAATTGATTAAACTGTTTCTAAATATGATTATAGTAAATAGCTTTAGCGTTCTCGACTGTAATTGTATACCTTAATTTATACTATTGGCCCGTTATGGGCGCTGGCCTAAGGGGGTGTCAAAACAGCAAGTGTAATTTGATTTTAAATAATTCCACCACGCAGTTGCACCGCAAACGTGAGTTGAGTGAATTTCCAAAATAAAATGTATAAATTATTTTAGGGTTTGAACCAACTATTTGGGAAGTTTGTATACTCACGAAGACGTTGAATAGCAGCCTGCGTGCACGAAATATATTAGTAGTAGTTTTTGTTTGTAACTCAGCCTCCAGCTTCTTCGTTCCGCTCGCACTTGTCACTTGGACCTTGTGGCCTCGGATTTTTTACTGATTTGCTTATCCCGCAGTGGTTTGCATTATTTGCCGTCGGCCTCGTAACTGAAGCTGACCAACGATAAAATCCCGCCTAGTGGATTTGAACCATGTAATTTTAAGGTATTTTACGATTTGATCGATTTTGAGCTATAAGGTCGTATAAAAAATAAAATGCGTAGCATAATCTCCTATAGGCTATTTAAATGTTTACACAAAACCATAAAAATGTTTCATTTTAGAACTAAAAATCGGGAAAAAAAACATTACTTCCAGTTGTTGGATTTTTTGGCTAATCAACCGAGCCACTTAGTCAACCAACGTGTGTACCAAATTTGGGCCAAATCGGACCTAAACTGCGGCCGTTACAGAGCGAACACATATATACCTATTTAATTTTTAATGACACCAAAACGTGTTCTGGTTACAATGGTCGGAGCTTATTTACTCCCACCCTTAGGTCTTACCATAAGGGTCACTGCATAAGTTGATCTTTCCTATGAAAATTCACTAATAAGTAGGGGCGCCATTTTCATAAAGCCGCCATGGGCGCATTATTCCTAGTTACGGCCCTGATTACAAGTAACTAAAAATGTAACCTAATAATCACAAAAAGGTTTTCATAAAAAGCTTTCTGTTAGTTGTGATATGTCAAACAATTTGCTATTTTTATAATCTTTCTACGATGGCAGTTCACCGTATTTAAATCTTTAATCAACCACATAAATTAAATAATTTCTTTTATAAGAAAAAAACATGAAATTCTGAAGAGGTAAAATATATATAGCCATACTAACATTATATAGAGCTATGTTTGTTGTCGTACGGAAACCTCAGAAATTACTAAACAAGTACAGTAATTCATAATTTTCTGTACATCAAGGAATCAATGATATTTTATATGTAAGTTTATTATTTAAAAAATTAAGTAAGTATATCTTGAAGAAATTATGTACACATTTAGTTGTATAGTTGATATAGAAACAAATAAATATGAATATATACATAACTGATTGTTTTAATGTTTAAATTTTCCTGTTCAGAAGTTGTATATTCTACTTAAAATACACTTTAAATTATTTCACAAGCCCACTGACGTCTTTCCCAGTATTTAATACGAGTAAAATTTGTTCAACTATTTAATGCAACAAGAAAATGTATTTTATAAAATACATGAGTTAGACTAACATTTCTCCAGTTATTTTGAATTCTTTACAAACTTGTTTAGCTATGTCCAAAGTGCATATCCTCGTAATTATTAGCGAATAGATGAGCTATTTTAGCGACCCTTATGGTATTCCTAAGATCGGGAGTAGTAAATGAGCACCGATCATGGTCCCCAGAACACGTTTTGATGTGTCGTTAAAAATTATATGTAGGCCTATATATGTATTTACACTACAGCGGCCACATTTTAAGTCCGATTTGGTCCAAATTTGGTACACACGTTGGTTGTCTACATCGTTCAGACGAGTTCGTTAGCCAAAAAATGCAAGAACCGGAAGTACTTATTTTGACCGAAAGTAACTATTTTTTTAAAATATTTTTCGTACGAGAGTGAAACGTTTTTTAGTTTTATTTAAAAATGTCAATATAGGATATTATTCTACACGTTTTGTTTTTTTACAGGACCTTATAGCTCGCTTAGTTCCCCCGAAATCGATCAAAACGTAAAATACCATAAAAGTACCCGGTTCAAAGCCACGTGGTGGATTTTACCGTCGGGGCATCTTCTAATCCGAGGCCGACGGCCGAGTTACGCTGCGAGCGAAGCGAAGCTCATGACCCGAGGCCGCAAGGTCGAGGTGCAAACTCGCAAAGCGAGTTATTCCGCTGCGATTGGAACGAAGGAGCGCGTGAGTCGAAGCTGGAAGCTTGGTTGCAAACAAATTCTACTAATATATTTCGTACACAAGGGCAGCTGTTCAGCGCCGTCGTGAGTAGATCAATTTCCAAAATAGTTTGTTGAAAGCCTAAAACATGTTAACTTATAATTATGGAAATTTGCTCAACTCGCGTCAGCGGTTCAGCTGCGAGGTCGAATTATTTTACTATTTGAGTCAATTGTAATAATACAAGTGTATGCGACTTATTATTTTATCATGACCTTGTTGACCTACTATTGCAAGTTATAGAAAAGATATTTTTAAAAACTACGATAAAACTAATTGGCAAAGCCATTAACTATCGAGCTAACAAAGAAAGTCACAATTCTGGCGAGTTGTGACAACTCCAATAAAACACTGCACGTTGTGATTAATAATGATGAACCGAAGAAAATGATCATAACCGTGAAGGCAGTCCACGAAGAAGGAAAATGATTAAATTATTATACGATTATGTCGGACACAAAATGAACCAACAATATAAAAACAAATCTTTAATGGTTTTGTAAATTAATAATAATTTAAACAAAGTAAGGCAGCCTAAAGCAAATTTAATCAGACGGCAATATAAAATTGATGTTGCATTCAGTTGAGTAAATCAACATCTGTTTACAAACATGAAAACAATGAAACTTTTGTTCCGTTGAATGCGTCGGCTAACTCTTTCAACTGCTAACACCATTCATAGTATGATTTACGAATTGTATACCGATAGAATTTTAAATCCATCCCCACTCTCTTCTAGTAATGTTCATTATTAGTCACTTTAATCTATGCTTATATTTACATTAAGAGATGCAGTTTGTTTTTCTTACAGCCTAAGACGCTTATTTTTAGAGTTTTATCAAATTAATTTGAACAACATTTGAATTAATTTTTTGCATTTTTTTACAGTAGATTTGGACCTCATAAAATTTCCATTTACCCATGAGAATTTGCTAAAAATCAAAAGTACCAAATTAATTGTTACAACTGATTTACAAGTGAGTAATTGAAACAGTTGGACTTGAAAACATATTTTTTGTTTTATACTTATAAATTGGTAAAGTGTTATTGATAGTAAATTATTGGTGTTTAAAAAAAAATATTTATAACATAAGAGTTTGACTGAATAAAAAAATTAAAAGTTGTAGTTACCACATTGTTAAATAATAGAACTTTTGTAAATAAATTCAATGATAAAAAAACTTCTATGTGAGGTTACATTAATAATTAAGTTAATGTGTTATTCAGATTAATAAAGTGTTCTCGACATTGTTGTAAGTAAAACAAATAAGGAAAGCAGAGTAGCACAGAGGCTAAAGGTGCTCGTCCAGTCAGATGGCGAAGGTTAAAACCTAGTTAATTATTTTACTTCAGCTATATGCTGCTCCTTCCGTCTTTATTAGTTTCACTGGCATTAAGTAGAGAAGTTAAGAAAAAAAGAGGGAATAGAAGTAAAAACAATATTTAGGCCTATTGTACTTTAACTTCCAAACTAGTAATGCATTGTTAATAATTCAATTTTAATAAATTACGTAAAAACTTCGGGTATTCATAATAGTTTAATAAAAATATTTTATAATAAATTGGCAATTAATATAAATGGTGTGGTAGTTTGTTTTATGAGAGTTTGAAGTAATTTTCGTTACTAAGTCACATTCGCCTTTGTTAATTAACCTAAAATAAAAGTTATCAAAGTACAAGAGATTTGAGGTTATAGTTTCCCAAAGTGGAAAATTTTTCGCGTTTTCACACTGAAAACTCAAAACACCTACGCGCTACGAAGATTTTTTCTAACAGTCTGTTCTTTAACAATTATTTTAAATTTTCTGAAGAAACTCATTCCAACGATACCAACTACAGTATATTAAAATCATTCCACTAGAACTGTAGAAATAGACGTTACAAAACCATAAAGTGTTGAGAGTAATTAGGCTTACTCTAACATTATTACAACACTACAACAGATTTTGAATAGCAATTAAAATAAATATTATTTTGGTGTTTGTATTTTTAAGAAGTTTAAGCTAAATAATAAATTTATTTTAAGTTCAGGCTTAGACCACAGATTGAAATATTTAAAAAAGAAATGATATTATGTACAAAGATAATATGCGACAATTAATGTTGTTCGAAGATATATTATTTATAAAGTAAATATCTTGGCGGGCTAATACATGTTTTATAGATTTTATTTTTATTTTGAATATTAGTAATAGGCCTAAGTACTCCGCTACAACTCCTGGCCGGTTTCTGATAGGGAATACTCAAGAATTAAAAATCATTGTTCCATCATAAAATCACTATTGTTGCTAAATCGAAACACTTTTGATTTTTGCGCAACATTCATTTTAAGTTTGAGATACTTCCAGAATTTTTATTTTTTAAACACATACATCGAAAGCTTAGCTCCCAGTAATATATATTTAAACTGTTAAAAAGCCCCCCCCCCCCACAAATAATGCCTCGAGGGGGGACAAATTTAAAATTGGAGTTTTAGGTATATTTTTGAATTAAATCTAGGGGATTTAAATTAGCCAATACGAATTGGCTTTTCAGATAAAAAGTCGTGCAAAACAAACAATATTCAACGCTGTTACGATGGTAAGTTGTTTTAAATTGTATCTTTGTTTTCAAAGATAAGGAATGACTTTGAGTACCCTAAGAAATACAATTTACACTAGCTAAAATATAAAAAATAATATGCATTTGAAATTTTTAAAGCTAAAGTTAATTTGTAAACTGCAATTGTAAATTTTCTTTAAAATGTAGTTCTGTAGGATTCTGTTTACTACTTTTTAAAACATCACAAACAAAAAAGTGATAGGTTATCAACAGAATACTTGCATCAAATATCAAACTACGGAAAACCGAGTTCATAACATTCTCCTTTGTTGAAGTCGGTTAAAAAACTAATCGAAATTTATAAGTAATACTTACGTTATTCGTAGTGTCCAACCAACGGGGCAGCGAGCTACACAATGACTACGACCAACAGACCGCAGAATGACAGAGAGAGCACGTGGTCTAGCGAGATGACGTCATAGTACGAGACCAGTACTGAATCATAATATAGCGAGAAACTATTGTCCTAGGCCTAGGTATAGGTCGTGCTTCTGGGAACATACATTCATTACCGGCACGAATATAAATAATATTACTAAATAATTGAAGCTGTGTTGTAATAAAACAAGAAATCTGCAAAGCTAGTTGTACATTATCAAGTAGGCTAGACAAATATATTTGAAGTATTAATACTTGACCCGGCTTGGGTGCCTGTCTTAATAAAAAGAGTTACTTTCGTTGAAGAGTTCATCCTTCCGGATACGGGTGTAAGAGGTTCTTAGCGCAAGATCGCTTGAGAGATTCTTTTGATGGCAATCATGTTCCGTCTATAATTGATTTTCTCCAATAACAAAATATCGAAATAAATGATTTACCGTTTGAAAAAGGAAGATCCAATAGTTAAAACAGGTTAGACCTTTAGATGTACACTAAACCTTTCACTTAAACTATTTTTTCTCCAAAACAAGTATTTCGATCAATTTCAGTTGGAATTGAAAATGAGATAGCTACATAGAAATTATAGAAATCTATACTATTAAAAAATCTAATGGTGTCTGTCTGTGTGTGTGTTACTCAATCACGTAAAAACTACTGGATGGATTTGAATGAAATTTGGCACACATATGGATCATGACCTGGAATGAAACATAGGCTAGAATTCATTTAGATTTAAGGGTTGAAACAACCCTTAAAACTATAAATATTAATCACGTAAAAACGACTGGATGGATTTGAATGAAATTTGACACACATATACAGCATGACTTGGAATGAAACATAGGCTAGAATTCATTTACATTTAAGGTTAGAAACAACCCCTAAAACAATCAATATTAATCACGTAAAAACTACTGGATGGATTTGAATGAAATTTGACACACATATAGATCATGACCTGGAATGAGACGTAGGCTAGAATTAATTTAGATTTAAGGGTTGAAACAACCATTAAAACAATACATATTTATTATTATTCTTCCATTAAGACTAGAGAGCTGGAAATTTGTACATTTATTTCTTACAAGAAATATATACAAAAGTAAACCATATTTGTATTTTTTAGTGTACTGCTAAGGGGTGAAAATGTAACAACCCCTAAAACAATACAAATTCATTATTATACTTCCCATAAAGCTAGAGAGCTGGAAATTTGAACATTTATTTCTTACAATACATATATACTATGTAAATCATATTTGCATTTTATAGCGTGCTGCTAAAGGGTGAAAATGTAATAACAACCCCTAAAACAATAAACATTTATTACTATGCGGTGAACCTTTGGACCGTGTGCGAAGCCACGGGTATCTGCTAGTATTATATAAAATTAAAAATCGAAGGAAACGACCATTTCCTACGACTGTTTCGTCAAAAGTTATTTTTCACTTTTCTTCACTTTTACGGCTAAGTTCGTAGCCTAACGTTTTTTAATTGCGAGAAATATAATAGTTCTTTTACAAATTCAGTATAGCCTACTGTATATATATTTGCAAATTAAAAAAAAATAATAATTCCGTTTCTTAGAAAGCAATAAAAAAAGGCAATAAAATATAGAAAGTTACATAATTTCATTTAAAAAAATACAATCCTGAGATTAAATAAAAGCAAGTTTGCTTTAATTTCATTGTTTGGTAATATATTCAATAAAACTATTTGACATACCGTAGTACATATTTGGAAAAAAAACTAGATTTATATAGCTCACTAGAATGATAAAATTTTATGTTTTTTCTTTCTTGGTTTGTATTTTAGACAAAATAATTGTATTCTTACAGAAGCTTGCAAAAAGCCTCCTCTAAAAAATCAAGTAACTTCACTTTTCATCACAATATATATGGAAATAACAATAGTTTTAAACTTTTATATAGTTATATTATCGTTTGGCCTGTATAACAAGAACGAGTTATTTTGGGGACTACGCTTTTGTGCTTATTGACAAGGAATCTGTATATGATTTACTAGGGGAAACCCTGGCGTGCTCCACGCGCCAACCCCGTTGGAACTTTCTATACACATAATCATGTTTTGTTTTCTTTATAATAAAGGTGTAGGATTAATAATAACCCCAAATCTAAGATGGTAAATAATGTTAAATGTTCAAATCAAATTATTTCGTATATTTTATGACAGCATTACAGCATAAAGGTAAAAAGAACCAGCAAGGCTCTGGTCTAAATTTTAATAAAAACCTAACCTAAATGTTAGAAATGCAAATAGTTAATGGAAATCAGCCGTTTTAACTGTTGTTATTTTATTCAATTGGTTGCTATGGTAATGAATGTAAATACATTCAAGCAATATGTGTTGGTTCATCAAGCTAGGCCTAACCTAAGCATTTTTTCCGACTTAATTTACAAATATTTAAATAAAAAATGTTTGTATCAAAATGACTTATAGCTTATGTTACTCAGAGATAGTATAGCTTTTTATAAGTAAAACTATTTTTTCAATCGGTTTGTAGTTCCAGATATTACCGCCTACATACAATCAAACAAACAAACAAACAAATTTTACCTCTTTATAATATTAGTATAGATACACTTCATTTCTTAACATAAGTAAAGAGGTTTTCAAATTAGTTGCACATTTTGATTGTGTTTAAAGTTAAATTTAATAAAAGTTAACATCTAAACCAGTTCTTTCTTACGTCAATGTATAAACATACAAAACAAAGAAACATTTTCTACGTAGCCTACACATATGCAATATTAAGAAAATTGCAGGTAGCCTACTAATCGCCCAGTACGAAATATTATTCATTAAGATCAGGCTCAAACATTAGATGGTAATGGTATGGTTAAATATTTCAGTGTTTAATTGTGTTGTGCGTAATAATTTTGTGTTTGTCTTCTATTTTGTGAATATGTATAACTTTGAGGAAACCCAAGTGGATCGTTTTAGGCTCTTAGAATGCCGCCAAGTTTAGCGAAGAAAAATGTAGGATATATAAACATTTATATATCTTCATTGCCAACATTTTTAGCACATTGTTTTGATTTTCTCCAACGGGGTTTAGCTAGCATTGACAATATTAAGCACCAAAGCAACCCATTTTTCACAAAATATTTTTACTTTTTCAAGAAATTTTTAAAAAGCATGAGAAAACTAAGCCTAATTTACTCAGACAAGATTGATTCGCACATAAGTAAAGTTTTATCAAAATCGGTTTTGTAGTTCTCGATTTACATATAGCACAAACACGTAGATTTCCCATTTATCAGAATTATTCCTGCAGATATATAATTCGGGTAAATATAATCTCCTTCAACCTAAAATAAATATTTCTTCTTTGTATGGTAACAAATAAAACTAGAATTGAAGTGGATGATTCAGAAACCCACAAACCGACCGCCGCGTGGGATCTTTGATCTTGTTGTTATTAAATGACTGATTAGAGTATCACTCCGTGAATAGAATTGAGTGGAGATTGATATAAACTATCCCGGTGCTATGAATGATGTTAGCGGGCGCATTCAGCGGAACAAATGTTGCATTGTCATTGTTGTCATGTTTATAAACAGATGTCGATTTATTCAATTGAATGCAATATAAGTTTGTTATTGCTAACAGGCTTTTTATATACCACTGAGTTTGCACGCACTGTGGAATGCATTTCAAAAAATGTTTACATCATCGTGTGTTGTACTTGGTCATAATAATGTGTACATATTTTTATCAATTTCCAAAGGAATTCAATCTTGGGAAAACAGTTTATACTACTTTTTTCGAAACGGTTGATTTTATTATTTTACTGAGTAAAGACTGGGGTCTGCCCCAGTAAAAGAGAAAGCAACCGGCGACTCCAGCGCTTCGCCCTATAGCGGTATCTAAACAGTGGAGTTTCCTGCAGCTGAGCGCTTTGACACTGCCTCATTTAAAACCATTTTATAAATCCATCCTTTGTAATTGAGTAGTGGAAAAATATCTGAACTCGCTTTATTGCGGATACGGCTTTCGATTCACTTTTAATTATAAACTTTTTATTGTGTAATTAAAAAATGTTACTTGGTACTTTAAAAATGTCAATTACTTGAACGAATGAACGGGATTTAAAAAAATGTGAAACGCAATACGGATGCGTATTGTGACAGTGGTTAAAATGAGACCTTGTAAACAATTTTATGATAAAAAATAAACGAAATAAATGGTTTTAAATTTAACATTACTCTTATGGGATAAAATTCCAAGATAGCCGCCACTACAGCAGACCCTTGGAAAAAATGCCTTCCCATCGTAAAACACCTGCATCATTATTTAAACAATTCATTACTTAATAATGGATAGTATTTAGAAATTAAATTCCCCAACTCCTTCATTTTTCAAGAGCACATAAACCATTTGTTCTGAATTGTAAAAACGTTTTAAAAATAATTCACACACATTTCTTGTTAATATGTACATTTTAGACTCCATCAACAATTTGTAACTTATTGTCCGCATTAAACAGAAATGCTTGATTTATTGCATTCCTCTATTCGACCACTGACCCTATTAGTGTTTATTTCCTTTTCGCAGCGTTCTGTCATCAAGGCTTGATTAACACAACAAATGGAGCTATGAGGAATGCTGTAAACATCGTACATCACCATTATATGGCGCCTGCGCGGGATAAACAAACACACCGATAGTGTCCGGCTCTGCTGCAGCTCAGGCAGTATCGTTAACTTTAACAAGTTTGTATGGTTCCTTAGAAAAGTTACCGTAGGCTTATTGATGATACTTCGTTGTTCTTGTTCATGTCTGTTTTTCTTGTTACATCGGCCATTTATAAATCTAATAAAATCAAATAGGTATCGTCATAAAACTGCTTGACCGTAACTAACACTATAGTTTAAAAGCGAAAAAATAATGATATTAAGGCAGGCTCGTCTAACACTGCAAGAAAAGGCATTGAGATAAGTGTAGAAAGGGAGGATAGTATAAATCAAAGATAGTTTTGGAAGGACATTATAAAGAGAGGAAGGAAGAATGTGAAGATAATGGAAGGTATTCTGATACAGATAGTGCCGTGAAGTAGCGTGAAGCGTCACTTGAGCATGCGCTGTAACGTCTTACCCTCTCATACTCGATTGTCAGTCTTCAGTACAGTCACTGCCAAAAAGTGACAACAACAACAAGTGGTATACAATCAACAAGACTACATAGCAGACATGAATTAGGTAGGGCAGGGGGCTCTGACTGTACTCCGCCGCGAGAGAGGAAATGTGGTGGGAGCCGGCGTAGGAGACTTGCACACCCCCTCTTCGCGCTCCATCCTAATTGGCGCTATCTGTAGGATACTGCAGTTTTTTATGTTGTGGTTTTAAGACAAACAGCACTAACGTAATACTATCGCGAGTAAATCACTTTCCAACTAAACAAACATCCATGGTCTTCACACGGACTCAAACTCAAAGACGCTATTCTCCATCTACCTTCCACTCAACAAAACTCACTGTGAACTCAAGGGTCTGCTGTAGTGGCGGCCATCTTGGATTTGTATCCCGTAAGAGCAATGTTAAATTTAAAACCATTTATTTCATTTTTTATCATAGAATTGTTTTCAAAGTCTCGTTTTAACCACAGTCACAATACTCATCTGTTTTGCGTTTCACATTTTTTTAAATGCCGTTCATTTGTAACTTAATTGACATTTTTTAAGTACCAAGTTTGAATTTTTGTCCTTACACAATAAACAATTTATAATTAAAAGTGAATCGCTAGCGGGATCCTCAATTTTATGAAGAATATTCAGTTAATTTTTCAGCACTCAGTTGCAAAGATGGATTTATAAAATGGTTTTAATTCAGGCAATGTCAAAGCGTTTAGCTGCAAGAAATTGCCATGTTTAGATTCGGCTATGGGTTGAAGCGCTGGAGTCGCCAGTTCTTTCTTTTTTTACTGGAGCAGACCCTTCAGACATCTTACCATCAAGGACAAAAATGGCCAAAACAAACTGTGCTCTATGCATGCAGGATAAAACAGAAGTGGACTTTGTTGTTTTCGGCGAGGGATCGAAGAGATGTTTGGTGAAGACATTGCAAGTTGAAAAGTTGAAGGAGATAATCCTCCTTGACCTGTCGACATATGCTAACAAATCATGTAGTTTGTAGGAAGTAAATGTTGAAGAGACAAATATGTTCGCACATACATAATATATAATAGAATGTATGGGTTGAACTTTTCTTCTATCTTGTAGAGTGAGATATAGTTTAAAAAAAAGGCTAGTTAGAAGCATTTCGAGATTTTATTTAAGGGTCGGCTCTAGCTGTCGGCCATGTTGGCTGACACTCCATAAGACCAATGTTAAATTAAAATCCAAATTTTTCCTTTATTTTTGATCGGAAAATTATAAACGGTATGTCATTTTAAAGCTATGGTCAATATGCATGCAAATGGCTTTTTAAAAATTAAGAAAATTATTTTGTTTAGTATTTATTAACAATTTAAAACATTGATTTTTAATATTTTTTATGTTGTCACTATTAAATAGCGAAAAACTACCAAGCCATTCGCCTAAAGAATTTCGTCCCCAAGATTTTGGTATTTTTTTTTAAACGCTATTTGAACAATTGCGGGTTTTAAATGGATTTAGGCTGAGCAATGTCCGTGTAACCTACCGCCGCTATAGGGTGATTTTAAATATTTTTTACGTTGTAACTATTAATTATAGCGAAAAATTGCCAAGCCATTCGGATAAAGAATTTTGTCCCCAAGAGTTTGGTATTTTTAAAAAAACGCTATTTGAATAATTGCGGGTTTTAAATGGATTTAGGATGAGCAATGTCCGCGTAACCTACCGCCGCTGTAGCAATGACTACATGTAGTCATTGGCTGTAGGGAGTCGCAGGTTGCTTTCTGATTTACTAGAGCCGACCCTTAATGATTTTATTTTCCTTACCTTTTAGAGATAAAAAGTATGTCACCTTCTATTTTTTTTATTCTTTAGATTCTAGTCACAAATTTTGGAAATTTCCTTATAATATGTATCGCGGTAGTAAAATATTAAAGGATAAACCGAATTAGGCGACTATCTTAGTTTTTGAGAAAATGCCAGTCTCTCTGATAGTATCGAGGCCATTTTTAAAGCTATATTGACATGAAATTTGACTAAACAGAACTGGCACCTTAAACACCTAGTCTGAAGTCAACAGTCCGAATGGAACATATACTTTTGTATCTTGTTATTTTACGCGAGTATAGTCGGGTACTGCAGCTCACCATACAATAAGTTACAACACGGCAACATAAGATATTAGCTATTCGTGTAATAGTATATATTACGTTATAAGCCCGGCAAATAGGGGTTTTCCGTGCGAGCTTGATAGTTCCTGAGCGAGGCGCAGCAAGCGAGATATACATGAGCGAGATTTTCATGCAAGCATGGAAAAACATATGTTAAGACACATACGATATTTTTCATTGTACTAAACCGAAAAAGTAACATATTTTTAACTAAAACATCTTTTTATATAAAAAAACAGTTACAACTTATTTGATTTTTTTGTTACATTTCCATTGACAAAATCAATCAGCTATTTACGTAAAACTGATATGTTTATCCTTATTTGTAAAATCAGCTGATTACACAAAACGGATACGTTTATTCTTATTTGTAAAATCAACAGGTGCACAGTAAATTTAAGGTGTAGTACACAGTAAAATTATAGTATAGTGCACGGAAAATAAGGACTTACGTGTCTATGAGCAGGTATAGAAAACAGCTGTTTTCGGTGATGTATAATGGAAAAATGATTAAAGTTGAGTTAGGACCTTTTACTTTAAGTAAGCTAAACTAATATCTGACTTGCATATTCATCATTCGGTTTACTACCTACAAAACCAATATTTGACGTCTGGAACAGGTTGGGGTACATTATTATCTCAGTTTTGTTTACACACACCTAACCTTCACGGTGGATATTTACAGTCTCGTCTAGGACAAGATAGGTGCGTCAGTTTCACATACCTAGCTAGTATTTGATAAAGTAGTTGTCCCGCAACATCCAAAATCTCGGGAAACGTTGGTCAAGCGACAAAGAAAGGTACCCTAACTGGGTAAGATTATACAAATTCAAATCGTACCCCATATAGGTTAGTAAAACCTTAACAATAACTAACCTACTTCAACCTTATAATACGAATTTCCATATATAAAGATAGGCAGAAGACTGGAATACTTTCTACCTTACATTATAAAACATTTTATTAGAGAATTTTAATATAATTTATGAGCTTGTGAGTGACTTAAAAGTTAGAATTTTAATCAATTCAAAGCTTTTATCTTCTTTTAAACGGGTATCTAAAAATTTCATGAAACATTTTACTAATTATATTTAATTAAGGTAGAACATGCAATAGATTATGTTGGATAGATTTCGTCCCGGTATATATAGTACAGGTACTAAAATTCATTTCCAAAATAAATATAATGCGTAAAAAATAATTACAAAATGTGTTTTAATGGAAATATAAACGCAACGATATTTCATAGTCCCATTTTATGCTAAAAGATTACGTTTGGGATATGAGGTTCATAAATATCATCCATTGTCGTAATATTAATCATTACAAATTAGTGAACTTAAATGTAATTTCTTGACTTGTGAACTTAGAATTCAAACCAATAGGAAGTTTTTAACCTAATTTAAACATAATTTCATTTCAAGAAACACGGAAAAGTCAAGACTGCATAAATTGGTTTAAGTTAAAAATTAATTAGATCATAGTAGGACGGACAAACTAAACACCAAAGGATCTGTAAAAAAAATTATTTAACTTATAAGCGGGTTCAGTAGGAATACAAAATATTTAACGGAAAAAAAATAATAAAGTGGTCGGGATGGATACAACGTAGTCACAGTCATGGTGATAAGAGTTGTTCTTATAAAGATATTTGCTAACTATTCTTAACAGAGAAGTTGGCTTTTATTTCTGCTGAAATTCAATGATCTGAAGATAAACATATTTATTCTTTTTTAATAACAATGGGATCGAAAAATTGATTGAACAATAGTTAATCATTTAAAAAAATATATAACTCTCAGACCATCCTTTCACCAGTTTTACTTTCAAATGCATTCAGTCATAATACTTGAACAAAATTTATTTTGAAAATGTTTAAACTCTCTCCAAGCTCCTTGGTTATTTAATGTTAATACTTGTTTCGAAAAGTCATACAAGTTTAGCCATTTTTATAAAGTAACAACGTTAGGCTAATAATAAAGAATAACACTGGGCAAATTATGAAAACAACACTTGATAGATTTTTGCTGGAATGCGTGCTTTGAAAAAAGTAAAATAACTCTTACAACTTAATATCACTCTGCTACTGGTGATTAAAAAAAGTATTATGCTCCAAGGACTCGAGGACACTCCTGGTAACTGGTGGCTACGGAAGTATCAAACATAATGTAAGAAGGAAACACGTAACATTTTAAACAGGTTATAATTCATTGTATCGGAACAGATCAACTTAAATAATAAGATTACAAGTGTTGGGCCCAACCTTGCCTGCCCGTATCTGTTTCTAAATACAAGGAGTGCCACATGAGTATTATAAAGTGTCGTCTTACCATTTGCGAAGCAGTCTTAGGCTTTCTGTTTACATCGGGCACCTTCTGGCTTGCTGCAAATAAAAACAATCCGTTAATGTTATAAAACACAAACATAATACATGTTATACAACATTAATGATAAATGACAAGATTGTTCTAGCGGAAACGTAGTGTGAAAATTAAGGAAAAGTATAAAGAATAAGAAGCAATTAGGGTTTGTTTGTAACTTAACATTGACTTAACATCCTCGAAGTCAATGTATTGGAGTCCTCAGAGTCAACATGTTTCGATGCAACTGGGTTTTCTGTTCTCAGAGATAACACGTTTTGGGTTTCCGGCGTTAAAAGGTTTAAAACTTTGGAGTATTCAGGAGTTGGGACTCCGGGGTTGGGTAAAGATTTAACAGAATTTGGAACCTCCAGAGTCAACATGTTTTGGGAACCTGCTTATAGTATTAACAAGTGTTTGTACCGACGGAGGCAACTAGTTTTGTTGCTCTAAGAGATAACAAGGAACCGCAGAGTTAACATATTCTGGAATAGAGTATAAGAGGATTTGGAGTATCCAGATTTAAATGTTTTTACGGATCTTAGAGTAATTGATTTTTGGGTCCTGATCAGACGAAAAAATATGTGGTGGCTCGTGGTAACTAGTTTTATAATTTCTAACAAAACAGATAAGACAACTTCCCATTGAGGAAAACTTCAGGTAGTTTTTAATCTAGATCTACAATGATTTCTGAAATTATTTAAAATATGAATTGCGACAGGGGGAAAAATGTATGATACACTCATATCACATTTTCTTTAAATATATGTAATTTTGTTTAGAAGAATGCCGTAGAATTTCGTGTACTTGCCTTTCGTTGTTAGTTTAATTTGTGAGTAGTGGAGAGGTCTTTAATTTATATTTGTTTTATAACAGAAGGGTTTTGACTTAAGGGGGGAGATTCACTTATTGGGGAAAACATCGTAAATTATTTTATTGCATAAATGTATTCCCTGGTTTAGCTGATTAAAAGTATACAGACCTGATCATTTTAAGTAGGCCTACTAAATACAGTTTTTGTAAAGACTTGCATTATTTTTTGGAAAATTTGAGGCCGGAGCCAAACGCCAATAACAGTGCAAATCATACTCACAGTGGTTTTTTCAAACATATGAACTCATAAAAACAACCTAGTTGTATGGTTGGCCAACCTGTTATTTTCACAGGTCATGATTTTACTTATTTACAACATGATGAGAACTACTCATCAGGACAGTTTTAAGTCGTTGTAAGTAAAGTTCTACTAAAATGTCTGATTTCCGTAACCTTATTTTTCAAGACTTAGCTGCAATTATCTTTCTGAACCAGCAATCCAAAATACCTGAAATTTGTCTGATCATTGGTTGCTATAGTATCAACAAAGTGTACTAGGATTTTTTAAATATATTAAAAAATAAACCTCCAATAAAAAAAACATACAATAAAACATTTTAAAATTAAAAAAAATATAACATTGTTTTGTTACATGTTAGTTTTTACTATTTTTTCTTGAAACTAGTTCATTTTATGTGTAATGTACTCAACAATATATGTGGCAAATATCAGGACAATAGTCCAAGTAGTTTTAAAGTTATTTTTACCTAACTAACTGGTGAATTCCCCATTTAAATATAATTGAGGTGGTAAAGTGCATCCCCCCCCCTAATCTCCATACTTTTTGACATTAAGGTTAGTAGTCCAGTGTATGGCAGGTAAAATAGGGTATTATTTTTAGAACTCAGAACTCTCCCGGAGAAGACTGATTTTCATAAAAATTTGTAATTAAGCTCATCTTACCCACTATTGCAAAAGTGACCCCATCCTGATGTGGAATTATTTTTTAGGGGTGAAAATAACGCCTTGTTGCAAAAATTAGAAAACAGTAAATTTAATAATTCTTTAATAGATTAAATGTGTCGAATAAATAAAGTTTTATATTCTGAAACATAATTTACGATGTTTTTAGAACGTTTCAACCTTACAAACCACCCCTTGGGATGATTATTATGACAAAATTAAAAACAAAATTATTTTCAACTGCTCGAAACGTTTTAATAGTGTAATTTTATATGCAACTAAAATTCCTTCACTGTTTATAGTGTAATGTAATATTTATTGTAGCGTTTTAACCCTTAACAACCACTTCTAATGACAAACATTTTGAAAATTATTGATGTAAGTTTGTTTTAGCTGTACATAATAAACATTATTCTAAATTATGGAACATAACTTATGATGTGGTATAGCATTTTAACCCTTAAAAACATCCCCTATGAATGAAATATATTTTCCAGAAACTTTGAATGTTTTAATGGCGAATTTAAATTAAATTAAAATCTCTACACCGTTTAAAACGGAATTTATTATTTAAAGGAACATTTCAACCCTTACCAGCCACCACTTGTAAATCAAATTAAGCACTTAAAATTGCACAATGCAATTATTAACTTTACTACTTAATGTTTGTATTTTTATATAGTGTATATATGTAAATTATAATAGCATTATATGTAATACACTATAATATTACAATATATTTTATATGCACATTATAATATCATGTTTTGTTAGTGTGTAGTATACGAGGATATACTATTTTCTATGTGTTCATTGGTATTCATCAATGCTCCAAATGTACATGCTCAGAAATTTTCTCCGAAAAATGTGATTGGCTCTTTAACGATAACTGCCTTAATGTTTAAGTTATATAATCGCTCCAAAAACCATTTTTCAGGGATTTTTAAGCGCTACGAGAGGTGTGACGTTGAACTTTCTTCATTTTAGATATTTTTGAGTTTACTGGGATCAGGGAAGCTTGTACTAGCACTTAAAGGCCAACTTCAAACGTTCTTATCTCAATAATTTGTTATCCTAGAGAAACCGCAATAAAAACATTTTCGGTAAAACAAAAGCTACATTTTTGTACTCCAGCATATACTTGTACTTTGTATCTTCTTTAGTATTAAAAGTATTTCGAAAAAAGACAATTTTAAAAAATTTAAAAAGTATATTTTGTATATCAATCAAACTTTTTTTCAAATCCAGGCATTTTGAACGAGTAAAACTTCTGAAACATATTATAGTACGTACTCAAAAGAAGGAAATTATAAATGGATTACGTTCAATTTCAATTCTTGTAGTTTCATTGCTGACCTTTTGTCAAAAAAAAAAGCGAGCAATCCATTTGATTGTCACCATAACTCCCTTAGTTTGTGTGCTACAAACTTTTATAAAAGCTCATTTGAAAGGTATTTTCAAGTACTTTGAAAAATTACCAATATGTTTTTTTCCGAAATCGTTTTTGTTTCCCCAATATTTAACGTTGCATCCTTCGACTCCAATTTTCGGCGGACAAGAAATCACCTTCAACCAGCTATATCTCTGTTCGTATTACACCTACAAAAATTTTAAAAACTCCAATCTTCTCAATTTTGTACTAGCTTCATTTTTGTTTACTAGAATTTATTTGATAAGACGTATGGGTTCCGAATTAAATCGTTCTAAAACGTACATTTAAAAAATTGACATATTCAATCACGAATAACTCAAAAATCTTATCGAAATAACTTTATAACCACATTTTTGCTTAGAATTTGTTCCTCCATCGATTTCTGCGGTTATTTTGAATATAATAATTTCCACCCCCCCGAGAAGGGGTGACATCTACACCCGGGGTAAAAATCCGCATAGCACTTTTGTTCTTTGATAAGCCATTCTCTAATTACTGTTCAAATTTCACGTTAATCGGGGTTTTCCGAAAGAATTCCGAGCGGAAATCGTCATATAGCCTACTGGACTATCTACAGTTTAAACCATTTCAACAGATTTGTCTCGGAGCAATGCACTGTTTTACTGTTACCGTTTATTAGATATTTTTAGCAATTATATCAATCAAAAAAAATTAAACGAACTACGGTCATTTATTCTTGACAGTTTTTATAATAATGAGTTTGATTTATTCTCATTTAACTACTTTAAATGACCTCCATTTTTAAACGAATTATTGACACAAGTTGATTATTTTGTTCAAACTAGGTATTTACATTGTTCAGTAACGTGCAAAATTTCAACTCGGTTAAGCCGTTCTATAGATATAAATTATTTAGAAAACAAAATGGTAGGTAGATGATGGTAAAAGAAGCGTATCCAGACATATGTTTATATGTACTTTTTAATTTATTTTGACCAATTTAACCATCGCAGAAATATATCCGCGTAAAACACAAACACAAATATGAAATGAGAAATTTAATACTTGTAAATACTACTGTTTTAAGGGTGTTGCATTACTTGTAAATACTAATGCTAATGTTTTAGGGGTGTGATTTCAGTGAGACTTTCCACGGGCTTATTGCATTACTAAACCCCCCCCCCCTTCTTACACCGGTGGCTCTGTTGGCGACGCGTTTAGGGCAACCGGTGTCGCAGCCAATCATTCTTTGTTCGGTCCTACGGTATTTTAATAGTAGGCTACTCGCCAGCAGCCGAGAATTCAGTTTTCTGTCATTATTAAGAAGAAAGAAAGCTCATTATTAAGAAAGTTTGATTATATCAAGTTCTAACTAAAACTGTGTCACTTTTTGTGAAGTCTTTGCTCCATCTGACTACATCTCCATATGTTTGTGGCTTTCAAATAAAAAACTGTAGCTTAATAACTATGTCAACTACAGAAATAAAATGTGTTATATACAGGGTGGTTATAAAGTCACTTCCCCCCCCCTTTAACTTTTGTGTTTGTTAAAACAAACAAATATCCTTTGGGGAACGATAATAACTTAACCCAAATTATCTTTTGAGGCAATCGTAAATTTTGAGTGTCCCCTAAACATGGGGGATTTTGGGGGCAACTCAAAATTTTTAAATGGGAAGTATGGTCATGTGATACCTCATTTTAAAGGTCTATTTAAGACTAGGAAAATGACATAAAGAAATTAAAAATCAGACCACCCAAAACAAAATGGCGGCCCTAAACGTGTTGAAATAAATCGACATAAAGTTGCTAATATCTCGAAAAGAAAGAGTTTTTGGAAAAAAATTCTAGAGACAAAAAATGTTTATTTCAAATTGCTTGACCTAAAAAATTGCTTTCAAATCGATTTCGTAAATTTAATTTTTTTTTTTATTTTCTGAGATGTAGGAGTCGACTTGAACGTATTTACGAAATCGATTTGGAAGCAATATTTTAGGTCAAGAACTTTGAAATAAACATTTTTTGTCTCTTGATTTTTTTCTAAAAACTCTTTCTTTTCGAGATAGTATCAACTTTATGTCGATTGATTTCAATACGTTTGACGATTGATTTGACCGCCATTTTGTTTTAGGTGGTTTTAGGTGGATTTTTATTTTATTTATGTCATTTTCCTAGTCTTAAATAGACCTTTAAAATGAGGTATCACATGACCATACTTCCCATTTAAAAAATTTGAGTTGCCCCCAAAATCCCCTATTTTTAGGGGACATTCAAATTTTCCGATTGCTTCAAAAGATACTTTGGGTTAAGTTAGTATCATTCCCCAAAGGATATTTGTTTGTTTTAACAAACACAAAAGTTAAGGGGGGGGGGGAGTGACTTTATAACCACCCTGTATGTTTATTTTGGCAATTTAATAAAAAAATAAATAGAAAGTAGCAATTTTTAAAATAGCAAACGTTTAACACATTCGCGAAAAAAAATTACTACAGATACATTTTGTTTTATTTAATTTAACAATTAATATTTTTTACTTTCTCTACACCTATAAAATAATCCTATGAAATTAAACAATTTTTGTTTTATATTTGTTTGAAGAAGTCGTATGTCCTTATCCGCAATAGAGAATGTCCTGGTTATACTTAACCATCATAACACGATGTTTAAAGGGGCTCCACTTTCAGGGTAAATAAATTACTTACGTGTAGATGAAATAAAACAATAACACAAAATCTCACAACAAATAGAGAACTACAACTCAAGAGTTGTAGTTTGGCTTTTGTAGCTTTATCACTGAGGATGGCGACTTTGTCGTTGAAACGCGTTTGATTTATTAAACGTATTTGTTGTGAGATTTTGTGTTATTGTTTTATTTCATCTATATTGTTCTCACAAGTCCAGCTCATTATTTACTTACTTTCGTGTACTTGTAGAGAAGAATTATTATGTTACTTGTTGGGAATCTGTAGCCTACTTTTGTCCATAAACAATCCAATAACTTGAGTTTTTTTTAAACATATTCAATCAATTTATTTATAAACATAGATTTAGGAATTGAAATTTTATAACAAAGGTTGAAGACCACTGTGGCGACCAATTTACAACGATTGAATGAAACCCCGAACCACACATAGAAGGAACAAAAAACAATTACAGAACAATTTAATGTAAAGTTATGTTTATCGCTCTACTACCCATATGCACATTTCAATGCCATAGTCTTTATCCTCAGAGTTTTAACAAGTTTAGAATGTTTGTAAATTTATTTTTATCAATAAGTTCTGTCGAGAAATTAATTATTACTCCAACATTCTTTATGTATACAGATCAATTACATTAATTTCATAACTTAACGTGGTGGCCAAACCGAGTGGTGGCAACACCACCTATTTTTATAGGTGGTATTGGTGGTGGCGGGACTGGCTGTGCCGCTTGGCAGCCTAGCGTAACAAAGACCTAACGATTCGGAAATATTCGGCTAGATTCGTTTTTAGTTGCTGAGCATTTGGGACTATTGCCTATTCTGTCACAATTTTAATTGTACCGTATCTGTAACTATAACACAGTTATTTTTCTAAATAATTCAATATTTAATGGTTATCTTTTTTAAATAAATTTGGTTGGGAGACTTGAGTCTTTGAGCCGCCCATGAATGAAGTATTACAATAACACACTCATACCGAATCATAAAACATAAAATGTTAATCGCCAAAAGAATTCGTCAGATGCTGTGCAGCAGTACAATTTTTAACACAAAAATTGCTCCCGACAATAGTTTAAGGGTCTGCTGTAGTGGCGGCCATCTTGGATTTTTATCCCATAAGAGCAATGTTAAATTTCAAACCATTTATTTCATTTACTTTTTATCATAAAATTTTTTGCAAGGTCTCATTTTAAGCACAGTCACAATACGCATCCGTCTTGCAATTTACATTTTTTTAAATGCTTTTGATTTGTTATGTAATTGACATTTTGTAAGTACAAAGTTAGAATTATTTCCTAACACAATAAAAAATGAATAATGAAAAATAATGTGCAAGCCGGATCCGAAAATTTATAAAGAATATTCAGTTTTTTTTTCAACACTCAATTACAAAAGATAGACTTATAAAATGGTTTGATTTGAGGCAATGTTAAAGCGTTCAGCTGCAAGAAATTGCACTGTTTAGATAGGGATACAGTGAGAAGCGGTTGCGTTTCCGGTTGCTTTCTCGTTTACTGGAGCAGACCCTTAATGGGCCAAAATATTGCCTCATTACGATTGGTCTGCAAACACTACTCTTTCTGTAATTTAGATAAGTCCTTTACAACTTGGCAGATTATGCTTATTGTAATGGTTCTCTAAATATTGGAAACAAAGGCTTGCATTTTTGCGACAGTAATGAGACGTATATAAATGTATTATACAAATTGAGCTTGTTTTTGCGACAGTAATGAGACGTAT
>JAGFPH010002742.1:62086-78434 GCA_018207615.1 Philaenus spumarius | reverse complement strand
ATTAAGAATAATATTTAATAATTTTACCTTTACAGGTTGTAGGAATAAGTGCAATTTATTTTTATTGAATAGGAGTAACTACTTCATTTAAATATATTTGTTTGTAGTGACCACATTCTCTAAAAAATCATGGTATATTAGTAATTATACTAATATTTGTAAATTGTGAAATTTTAGTGAAATTAGTTGAGTACTTTTTGAGAATGTACAAAAAATAAGTGTATGGAATACTATTGAATTTTAAGGGTAATTATTCCATTTCATCCCTTTGACTTAAGTAATCAAATTGCAAGTAGTTTTGCATATAAATAACAAATAATATTACCTAATTTTAGCTTTATAGCTTAGTTAGTTTAATTTGTATTTATTGTATAGGGGTAGTAACAACATTTCAACCCCTTAGACTATAGTAATTGTAATGTCTATACGCTCCTGGCAACAATATGGATAAAGTGTGAAATTTTAGTGAAATCAGTCGAATAGTTTTTGAGTCTATAGAGGACAAAGAAACAAAGAAACAAAGATTAGTTTTTGTATATAGAGATTAAAGAGGTTATTAATATTTGTATACAATGGCCGTAGTATAGTGACGCCATTAAATAAGTTTTATAGGTTAACGATATAAAAATCCGATAGTAGGTAATCTAAAACTTTAAAAAATAAGTATATGCCCAGCACACTGTGCACACTGATAATGTATTAGTGGAGCTACTACTTATTTCAACTACCATTTGATTAATATTTTATCAATTTAATACTTGCTTTATCTTACTAAAGCAGATTGTCAATACAGTATGATAACAAAGGCAATAAATACTAATAAACTGATCTTAAAGGTTGCACACACAATGCACATCAAATTATGCAGTCGGTAGTATGAACATAGTAGAACGATGGTTTTATGCCTCTGCCAGCAACAGCTAATGACCTGGGATTGTTACAAAAACTAAAAGATGCAATCTTGCATACGGATTATTATACGTAAATTATATACTCTTCCGTGAAGTTTGTAACGAAACAGAAAAGTTAATATTATGTTTACATTGTGGCTATGGTTTTTTTTTAATGTAACACATATATTGAGAATGCATCTTGATCTTACGTCTAAATATTCAGTGCAATAACTGTCATAGTATAGCAGGCCTAATGTTCTGCTGGGAAAAGTCTGTGGTCTGTGCATTTATTAATCTAATCGTGAAAGCAAAAATTACACAGGAACAGATACAACCTTTGAATAACTTTTGAATGGATGCCACCGAAACCGAAACAAGTATTGAATGAAGCACGATTAAGAATCTTCTGTACTATTCGTAACATTTGCACTCGTCCATAACGTCTGTAATACAAATTCAACTAAAATGTTAGTAGATAGCATTTACTTTAGCATTTTGTAAACTTTTTGGCCAAAATTATGTTACAATTTAAAAATGAATAGCTGGATAAACTAAACGAGAAACAAATTTCTTTTTTATTTCAATTATCTTTTTTTATTTGGTTAATCTGTAAACGCGTGGATGTTTTTTACCTATTATTGTTTTTGGAGGTGAATACATTTGAGAGCATTTCGCAGATATAAAACTGCAATGGAAGAGTGAAATAAATAAAGAGGAAAATATTGCAAAAGTTATAAAGTGGAATTAGAACAATTTATAGAGATAGAACTACAATGGAAGAATGGAAGAAATTGTGGCAAAAGGTATGAAAGAGGAATTCAGAGAATTGTATAGAGATAGAACTGCAATAGAAGAATGAAAGAAATAGAGAGGCAATTATAATAAAAGGTATGCAAGAGGAATTGAGAGCACTTTATAGAGATATAACTACAATGGAAGAATGTATGAAATAGAGAGCAACTATAGCAAAAAGTTTGAAAGAGGAATTGAGAGAATTTTATAGAGGTAGAACTACAATTGAAGAAAAAAAACAAATTGAGAGACAATAATAGCAAAGGGTATGAAAGAGGAATTGAGAGAATTATTAAACTAGAACTACAATGGAAGAACGTAAGAAATTTACAGGCAATTTATAGCCAAGGGTATGAAAGTAGGGTTTTTTATTTGGTTAATTTATAAATGTGTGGATGTTTTAACCTATTATTGTTTTTGGAGGAGAATATATTTGTATTGCCTTACCAAACAAATTCGGATTTGGTAAAGCTGCCCTGTAAGTTTGCCAGTACTTTACCAGTACCAGCAAAGTTTTTCAAAATTTTGCCTGAAGTAGGCTACTTTCAGAAATAGCGGGGCGATGGGGTTTTTAGGGGAAACATATTTTGCATCACCTTTTTACAAAAGTGCGAATTTAGTATAGTTTTACTATTGTAACTAGTTTTTATCACAATTTACAGGTACAGCAGGATACTGACAAAACCTAATTGAAATATGAATATAACCGACAGCTTTCACTAAAACAACACTTTGTTTGTCCCAGTCTTGTAGATTGCAGCCATAACTCATAGCCGAGTGGTGTCACCTAGAGACGACTAGTCTACTCTATTAATAGATTGTTTGATGTAGGCCTAACTCCCTTAATACGTTTAGCACGTGCCGCAGCCGGAAGGGAGCCGTCCTCTGCGAATGCATTCATTAGCAAACGCCAACCCGGGCTTCTGTTACGGCGGAGTAAAATTTGTATTGTTTACTTATGATACATCAACCTTACCTACCTGTACTAAATTATAAAGCGACAGCTTAAAACTTTTAATTAACTCAGTACATATGCGCAAATAAAAAATTATAACCTATGTACGCATAGGCTTACACAAAGTATCTTAACTACAAACTGTGGGCATAATCAAAATAAACAATATAGTTAAGACATTACGATTTACTCTTGAAGTTTTTTTATATAAATTAACTTACCTAGAAATTCAATTACTATGAAATCAAGAAAGTTGAACGAGAGATAAAATATTTAGTATAGTTTATTTGGTTGCAACTGAAACCAGATCATTTATCACCTTTTACTACCTTCTATATCTAAGACAAATATTTTGTTCATATCCTATTTGACACTAAAGGCATATTTTGGGTGGAGTGGTTTTTGAAGAAATTTCTAAAGTAAATATATAATACGCCATTTTGTACAATAGTTTTGATCAAAAGTTTTGACTAACTTGGATCAGTTTCAAAATGCCTGCTTCAAACGTCAAAAATTGTGGTTTTCGTATTTTTATTTACTATCACTAAACAGTTTTATTCTCAGAAACTTAAAGTTTACTAATTATTAATAATGCTTTCTAAACAATTTCCAACACGTTTACAACATTTAAAGGATTAAAACAAACAAATAATAAATCAAGCACTAAAAAGAAGGCATCATCTTGTTGTTCAATGATTGGTTTTAAACCTCCATAACAATGATTATTTACTCATCATCTATACTAATATCATAAAGAGGTAAAATTTGTTTTTTTTGTTTGTATGTAAAGGGTAATATCTTCAAGTACTGAATTGATTGAAAAAATAGTTTTACTAATAAAAAGCTACACTATCCCTGAGTAACATAGGCTATAATTAATTTTGATTTAAGGGTTGAAACAACCCCTAGAACAATAAATAATAATTGTTATACTTTCCTTAAATGTGTACATTTAAGCTAAAATTGTGTACATTTATTTTTTACAAGATACATAGAAAAAGTAAACTAGGTCTGCATTTTGTCGCGTGCTGCTAATGGCTGAAAATGTGATAACAACCCCTAAACAATAAAAATTAATTGTTATATCTTCCTTAATGAGCTGAAAATATGCACATTTATTTCTTATAAGATACGTAGAAAAGTATCATAGATTTACATTTTGTCGCGTGCTGCTAAAGGGTGACAATGTTGTAACAACCCATATAAACACATTTTGATTGTTATACTTTCCTTAAAGCTAGAGAACTGAAAATTTAGCATTCATTAATTTTAAGTGTATTATAGTAAATAAAATAAATAATAATACACGCAATTTAAATAATCACGTCTAATGGGTGAACTGCGGGGATAACAGCCCCTTTGCAATAAAAATAAATTGTTATACTTCCCATAATTGACAACTTTGTTTTATAAGTGGTAATCTGTTTGCTTCCCCGCGGAGGTTTGCGAGCAAAGCGAGCAGGGGGCGGAGCACTCTAGTAATGTTATATTTTTCAAGAATATATTAACTAATGTTTAAGTTCATTTATTTTCTCCGTGTATTTTATATATATTTATAAAAGGGTCATAAAAGCAGTTTTTGTTGTGTTTTATATAGCATAGAGATTGATTTCGCCAAGACCTAAGTACCACTTCTATGAAATTCGAAAAACAGTCTAGCGTCCATCACATTGAAGTTTTCATAAAGTCTTGTCCCTTAAAAGCACATATCCAAGACGAATAAAACTAACCCACATTCATCAAAATCAGTTAATTCGTTCAGATTTTGCAGTCGGGTAATGATGTATCACATCAGTCTTCAACATATTTCCAATTTGCCAACTTTGAACCCCAACCACCTAAATGGAATAGTTTGTTTCGCAGCTTCTCTGTTTACTTCAACTCGTACCAAAATATACATTCATACTTGTACGAAAGTTTGAAACAATCGTTACTTCGAGATTGTGATGCCAATATAAGCCAAAGGTAAACAAGAAAAGGGAGTTGCTAGATTCGTTAGATGACTCATTGCATGCTTCTGGGAACGTATCGTTTTTTAAATACACACCAAGAAAAGGAAAATGGACATCCTCATTATATTACTGTATATTCATGGGAAGTAAAATCTATATATATAAAGCTGAAATACCACTGACTCACTCACTAATCACAGTATCTCGAAAACCATACCTCCTAGGATTGTGAAATTTGGTACACATATTGCTCACAGGCACTAGAGACGCACTAAAAAATGGATTTTAGAATATATGGCCTTAAAGGGTTGAAACAACCCCTAAAACTATACATATTATTATTTACTTCCCTTAAAGCTAGAAAGCTGAAATGTTTTACATTTATTTCTTAAAATCACATATAAAAAGTAAACCAGTTTTACTTTTTGTCACGTTATTAACCAACCCATGGTGTAAGCTGCCCCATTGGAATTTTGGGGGGCGTTTTCGGGTATTTTGAAGAGGGGTTTTTTACAATCGACCAATTTTTCAAGCCGATCAAAAATTTAAATATTTGGCGATTCTCCCTTAAAAATTTGCCCACCCCCTTATAAGTGTAATTTATGTTTTACTAGTTTATTATTTATTAATAATTTATGAATAATAACCTTTTATATCGTAATCCTAATAATTTTATTTATATATTTAATATTATAATCGTAGTTTGAGGTTACTGATTAATCTAGCACCTTTATTAAAAATAAGTTACGACTTATAAGTGTGGATGAAGGAAAAGGGCAGGTGACAGCACGCGATGTCACCCATAGTTCAGTTTTATAGTTCTAGTTAGGAAAATGTAGTCCTGATATTCCAGTCATTAAATGTAGGCCTATGCACGAAACTGAGTTTTATCCGCATAATAAACATTAATTTATTTTAGGATTTTCATATACGTCGAGAAGAATCGTTTGAATAAAAATGAGAAGTACGTGTTTTACTCTTACGTCAAGGGTTTCTTACCGTCAGCCGTCTCGATAGGTTGAATGATATAACTTTAATAATAACGCGCACAGTGTTAGCTATGATGTTCTAACGTCGTTTCAATTTGTCTTGAAATATTACTAACAACAGCAAAACATTCTGCATACTCAATATATCATCTAACCCAATAAACTAGGTGGGAATAAATTATACAGTGATGGTGGGAAGTTTGACTGTGATAGACAGACAGACAAACGAGTAATCCATAAGGGTTCTAACATTTAGGAAACTATTGAAAATATATTCCCTGTACTAAGTATAAAATTAATATACATCAATCGGTTTTGAATAAATTACTTATTGCAGTCATATCATGCTGCGGCTTTCGAAAAATGTTAACTAGTTTCTCGTTTCACGCTTTGAAGACGCAAATCCATAGTCAACTCAAAAATATGCCACTTTTTTGACACGATAATTGCCGTAATTTCCCACAAATTATTTTCAGACTGATACCTGAAAATCTCGGCCCAGTTTGTTAATGGAGGTTATTTTTTAAAACCGAAAAATTAATATAACTTAATATGAAAAATATTGCAAAGTTATTTTCTAAGGCTGGGTTGCATCAACCGGGATCAAATACCTAGATCAGTAAATCCTGGATCAATTATTTGATCCAGGTATGGTGCAATAGAAACAACCCATCAAAGTAGTTGATCCTGGATCAAATACAACTTTGATCCTAGATCAAAACTGATCCTGGTTGGTGCAACTCAGCCTAAGAGTAGCACTAAAAAATTATTTGGAAGGTGATTTTGATTACAACAACCATTAGATAAAGGGGTGGAAGAACAAACAACATCATCACATACGTACTGTATCAAATTCGTTCAAAGTTATTGTAACCTTCTTAATATTATCTAAACCTTTTCATCAAACAATATTTGATACATCCGACGCCTTCAGCAAGGATAACAAAATTGAGGTCACAGAATAAAAAACGCATGACTTCTTTAGAAGACACAATATAGAGGACGTGTTTTTTTTTAATATTCTAAATATTACTTACTAAAATCTTTTTTCTGATTTTTGAACACATTGGGCGAATAAATTTGTTTAATGCTCAGCTTACGGGAATTTTGAAATCTACCTGCAGGTGTAGGCCGAACCGGTACAACTTTCTACCCATAATATGTTAAAATTGTTGCGTTTTACATTGTTTTTACTTGAAAACGAGCGGAAAAGCGGCAGTAAAAGATCCACTAACGTCAAGAAGTCCTTTGAGCTAATTAGTGGATTGAAACACGGGTTTAGGAAGCCATTAAGTTAATAGAAACCGTTCCACTGTTTGATATTCTAAATATAAAAACACGCAGAGTATCATAATCCCGCAAGTCCGGCTAAAGTTAGACTAACACATGGGTCACGTGAACAGGCCTGATGCTATTCTTTTCTGGGAAACCCAAACTTTTACGCACAATTTTATGTCAATCCAGGGCTAGAGTAAACTCCATAAAATAATTGGAGGCCTAGTCAGGTATGAGAGAACTGGGCAACTCTTTAAACATAATCAATAAAATAAGTAAATTTCGAGAAATCAATATCACTTTGTAAACGCACTCGTTATAATAGTCTTTAATACACTACTAACTATAGACCTAAACAAATTTATATAATTTGATATGTAAAAGATATAAAAACTATACGGGCAAAAAATAGATCTAGACCTCATAATACATTCTATAAAAGTATTAATGATATGCACAATTAAAATATTGGCAAATGTTAAAAAAAAACATTCAATACTAGATAAAATAAAACCTGAACACAAAATCTCACAATAAATACGTTTACTAATCTCATTATAACTGAGGTTTCCTAACCTCATTTATAGCATTGAAGAAAGAACACTTTTGTTTCTTCAATGGTTATAGTATGGTTACTGTAGCCCGTGCATCACTGAGGATGGCGACATTGTCGTTGAAACGCGTTTGAGGTTAGTAAACGTATTTGTTGTGAGACTTTGTGTTCAGGTTTTATTTTATCTAGTTACTTTCTCACAAATCAAGCTCATTAGTTATTTATTCAATTATAGATTATACAACTTTTTCCGAATAATCTACAGACCTGCAGATATATGAGTTGCTACTAAAAATAACAATCTGGTTAGTTAATAAGTATAACATGTATATATTTTTCAATACAGATTATCAATTTAAATTTTCGTAAGCTATTATAACGTGATGAACTGCAGGTGGTATTGTACCTCAAGTGAAACCTTTCATAGGCAATGTCGTCCACCACAAAGCCGTAGAGTCAGCTGCCCATTCCAGCTTCAGGAACATTGTAATGTTCTCATCTATGTAAAGCAATCTTAACCAGCTTATCACAAGGGAATTAAATACTGGTTAAAATCAGGTCGTTTAAAGGAATGGTCAACATCTCTGGCTTTAAATATACAAGCTGGAAGTAAGACCAGTTCTAAATTATCAGTTCATTGCGGAATTTAAAGAGACATTCTTGAATCCTTAATTCTCTTTAAGAGGGTAGTTGAGTGGAATTTTCTCCAGCCTTCAGTTTAAATATTTCTTGGGAAAGTAATGATTTGTTTTGTAAAGACTCCACAAATAGATTATGAAAAATGGTAGGCACAGGTTTTTTTATAATGCTTATATATTACTTTTCAAAGGTGTTTTTTTTTTTTTTTGGCAAAGCCATATCTCCTTTAATTTTTCATCAAAATTAATGATTCAAACATCATTTTAAAGCTTATGTTCCCCGCTATTGACGAAAAATAGATAAATAGCTTTAAACTAACGTTTTCATTTAAAATAATTGATTAAAAAAACTTTCCTATGAAAGTTCATATGATTCCTATTAACAATCTGTTTAACTAGCATGACAGCTGTTAGATCGTTTACATTCTACAGGGTGTCCCCGAACTCTCTGGCCCCTTTTGTGGATATGTTCCTGGGATCGAGACAAACATATTTCACAATATAAACATGGGCCTACGGGGCTTATTTTTTCGTCTGTCTGTATGTGTTTTTTTACAAAATACTTAATATTTTTAGTAGTAGAAAGGATATTGAGCTCAAACTTTGTACACCTATTTGTTGCGTAACCTTTTATCACTGTACGAAAAATTAGAACATTATTTTAAATATTTTCAAAATGGCGTTCGTTTATAATTTTTAACGTCAAATATCTCAAAAACCGCTAACTTTACAAAAAAATTACAAGAGACAAAATAGTTTACTTTTTTAATGACAAACACAATGGATTTTTAATTTGACTGTACCTCAAAGGATAATAGAGATATCGACAAAAAAAAAAGGAAAAATTTATTTCTTGGTAGTTGTCAACAATACCCAGAATTACTCTAGAAACAAAATATTTTAAAAAGTTATAATGAGCTAAAATAATCAGTTATTTGCATTATGTTCCGAGCACTTTCTGAGCTGATTCTACTAGCAAAAAATAATGAAAAAAGTTCATATATTCATAAGCCAGGATTTTTTTTTTAAATTTTCTAAGATGCAGGAGTCGACTTAAAATTTACGAAATCGATTTAGAAGCAATTTTTTAGATCAAGCACTTTGAAATAAACATTTTTTGTCTCTTGAAAGTTTTTATAAAAACTCTTCCTTTTCGAGATATTAGCAACTTTATGTCGATTTATTTCAACACGTTTAGAGCCGCCATTTTGTTTTGGGTGGCCCAATTTTTATTTTCTTTAAGTCATTTTCCTAATCTTAAATATACCTTTAAAATGAGGTATCACATGACCATACTTCCCATTTAAAAATTTTGAGTTGCCCCCAAAATCCCTTATTTTTAGGGGACACTCAAAATTTCCGATTGCTTCAAAATATACTTTGGGCTAAGTTAGTATCGTTCCCCAAAGGGTATTTGTTTGTTTTAACAAACACAAAAGTTAAAGGGGGGAGTGTGACTTTTAAGACACCTGGTATAAAGCTGAAGCGTAGTTTTCAGAAACTCTTGCTTCTTTTTGATTTTTCACCAAAATTCTTAATAACGTGTGAATGAAATCGTGTTAAGGTTTATTTCCCTTAAAGAAAACTCATAATATAGGATCACTTGTTTGCCAGTCAGTATGTCTCTCTATCTGAAACAGTATAATTTTTCCAGAACGGATAAAGATATTTCAATGAAATGTATGCCTGCAAACATACACAAATCGTATAACTTTTGAACATTAATAACTTGACTAAGGGTTTATATAAGCCTAACTGTACTGATCAGCTATTTATATGATAATATTATCGCACACATACAAATGCCTACATTTTCATTATGTTATGTGCACACGTCAAACATTTAACCGCATTAGGTAATTGCATTTAACATTTTTTGGTTAAATTGGTTACACAAAATAAAGGTCAATTTTTGTTTACTGTACAGGAAAATAAGTCAAAACCTTGATCGGCTAATCAGCTGTCTAATTATTAAAATCACGCAGTGAGATTTCACTAATAATAAATCAGCTGATATTTGTAAATACAAAATGCCTATGAAACTAACCACAGCGGTTTCAATCCATTTACGATTTATATTATTTAACACACATTTTACATTTTTGTGGAGTATGGGAAAGTTTAAGCTTCAAATTGATGTAGATATACGTCATGAAAATGGTTATGGATGGCTTTCGTGTTGATTGGTTATCTGAAACATAAGGCGAGTTTTTAGCTTGTGAACAAAAATCTCAAATAGCTTGGGGAATGGAGGAGTTGATGAATTTTATATTTCTGGGGCGCATCGGAATGTTTATGCTTCAAATTGGTACATTTGTCATAAGCCACGTTAACTGGTTCTCAACATGTAATTTTATAAGTGTCAGTTATTTTTAAAATGCAGTGATTTTTTTTCCCTGTAAATCTGCAGTGTAAAACGTTTAGAATGCACTTCATTTGTACAAATTGGCGGGAAAATAATAATTTAACGGACCGACAAAGAAATTCCTTAGAGATGAATGTATAAGATTTCAACACCGAATTAACACTTAAATTCAACATAGCGAAGTATAACGTTAACTATGTATTAACCGGTATTATACATCGGTGTTGGGACTAGTAAACGCAGGTGACAGTTCTCAAACACTGCACATAGAATTAATGGAAATAGTTATTTACGTATCTAGGGTGCAAAGTTGAGTTTGTCGCACGAGATAAACAGTTGACACACAACGTTTTTCCTACAGCTACATTTTTATTTAGTGTTTTAGTTTTTAAAAAGATCTGTTTTACAGAACTTAGTTCCATAACAATCCAAATTTTCAAAGCATAGACTACATCAGCTGTTTACTTTGCTTACAGTGCGCAAAGTAAACAGCTGGAATGCGAAAGAGTTACTTTACCGCACTCCAGCTGTTTAGCCGTGCGATAAAGTAAAACAAAGAGGTATAATTCAGACGCTGAACACATGTAGTTTAGTTTGCGCACTGCTGTGAGTGTAGAAATAAACGGTACCAGGAACTGGCTCATACTTTCTCACAAATACATTTAAATTACTAAACAGATTCACTGTGACTTGTAGGGTGGGGTAGGAGAGTTTTTTTATTAAAGTTGGAGATTAACTAATAAATATTATTATTATTATCTAGAGAGAAAACTATTCGATCGATTTCGAAAAAATTTGCACCAAACACGTCAATTAGGTCTTCATAGATGCACGTAAAATGGTTTTGAAATTTTTTTTTAAACAACCCGCTTTATGGCCAAAAAACCCCCCAAAACAGTTATTATTATTATTATTATTAGCTAAACGAGAATTTTTTAGAAAGATGCGGGTTTCTGTATATGGTAGGGCACATTAAAGGCTACAAATAAGCCAAATTTTATCAAAATCGTTAGAGCCGTTTTTTAATAAAAAAATAATAACTGATTTTTTGGGGGTTTTTTGGCCAAAAAGGGGGTTATTTTTCAAAATTGTTCAAAACTTTTTTTCGTGCATCTATACAGGCGTACTGGACATGTCTGGTGCAAATTTGGTTGATATCGATCGAATAGTTTTCTCTCTAGCTTTGTATACTTTTATTAAAGTAGGCGATTAACTAATAAATATTATTATTATTATTAGCTAGAGAGAAAACTATTCGATCGATTTCGAACAAATTTGCACCAAACACGTCAATTAGGTCTTTATAGATGCACGCAAAAAGGTTCTGAAAATTTTTGAAAAACAACCCCCTTTATGGCCAAAAACCCCCCAAAATCAGTTATTATTATTATTATTAGCTAAACGAGAATTTTTAGAAAGATGCGGGTTTTTGTATATGGTAGGGCATATTAAAGGCTACAAATAAGCCAAATTTTATCAAAATCGTTAGAGCCGTTTTTTTATAAAAAAAAAATAATAACTGATTTTTTGGGGGTTTTTTGGCCAAAAAGGGGGTTGTTTTTCAAAATTGTTCAAAACCCTTTTTCGTGCATCTATACAGGCGTACTGGACATGTCTGGTGCGAGATGGGATCAATTGGTCCAAAGTTCAATCAGCCCAAATAGGCAAACGTATCAAACAGTCCAAAGCAAATTGTAAAATTAATATACCTGGACTGGTTGAGCTTTGGACCAGTTGAACCGATATTTTAGTGAAATAATAGAGCTCAAACAGCCCAAATCACCGAAAGGGTCAATTGGTCCAAAACTACGTGTACGAGTAGTGAAAGGATCAACCAGTCCAAAAGTGTAAACAAACTAATGCAACGCCCGGTTCACAACTACACTAATGACAGTATCAAGCTATGACGGTCGCATAACGTTTCACACTTAAGTAGATTTAATACAATTGTTTTAACGTAATGTATATAATTAATGTACGGTAATAATTCTTATAACTTTATAAGTTACATAATGTATAAAATTTGTTTAATTTCATAATAATATAGTTCATTGGTTAGGGTTTGCTCATTGGAAAACGTTTAAGTAAATATCACAGTTAGGCTACACTGAACACTACATTTTTATATTTTAATTAAAAGGTTCTAGCAACTTAAGAGTAATTATTAAATTATACAATAATTAGATATAATCAAAAGTGCATGTTTATTTTAAAATTCAGCAAAAGAAATAACATCAATTTTTATTCTGGATGTAGGCCTATAACTTATTCGGTTTGAAGTGATGGGCCTTATTCAAATAAATTGGTAGACTATATATAGGCCTATTTCATTGGAAGTAAATAATAAATTGAAGTCAGCTTAAAAAAATATGCCTTTTTGTATACAGGCATAATATAAGTACGGTAAAAACAGACATTTGAGATGTGAACACCTGGTGTAGGTTAACAGATTTTGACGGGTTTTTTGTTTCGACGATTATATAAGTTTTTAAAAAATATTGTGCTTTTCCTTCCTGAATTTGTTAAACAATAAAAACCATGTTTAGTAAAATGGTTGTTCTAACAAGCATTTTTCTTAACTTTTAAAGTCAACGCTTGTTTAAATAAATTTTATGTTTAGAACTAACTAGAACAATGTAGCCTATTTTACGTGTAAAATGTTCTTTTCTTCGACGATTATATTATAAGTTTAAAAAAATATTGTGCTTTTCTTTTCAAAATTTGACAAAACAAAGACCGTGTTTAGAAAACATGGTTAATTGTAACAAGCATTTTTCTTAACTTTTGAAGTCAAGACTTGTTTAAATAAATTATGTTTAGAACAATATACAAAATAAGAACAATGTATTTTAAGTGTAAAATGTTCTTTTTCGTAACTAAAAGTAGAAAATATATTTATAAAAAAATAGACAACGAACGCGAAAGCGTTATAGTAACCATTTGTGTTACAATTATTAGATATACAAAAGTGCATATTTATTTTAATTCAGCAAAAGTTAATTAATTTTCTTGATGTGATGTAGGGTAGGCCTATTTTCAGTTTGAAGTGGTAACTCAAATAAATTGGACTATTTGTTTGGAAGTAAATGATAAAAAGTCAGCTTAAAAAATAAACCTTAGAACTATTATATTATTTTTACGGGTATTACAGTAAATATAGACATATGAGATGTGAATCTGATGTTTTGTCTCGACGAGTAGATAAGGGGATGTCTTAATAAAGTCCAGATTGTAAATGGTCCAGCTCGACTAAATAGTAATTCAAAGTATAACAACAAAAAGTCTACCAATCAGAATAGAGGACACAGCAGTAGGCGTAACCGTGAATATAATAGTGATGAGAATATCTGCGACAGTGACAGAAAAATATCTGTTATTGTCTGCTAGTAACAGTTTGAACGATCACTTATTGTAAACAACATGCAATACCTTGACGTCAAGTCTTTTTACAAACGTAATAATATTATTGCTTGTTATACAACTACAGTAGCCTACAGTAAAAGGATTTTTAGTAAATAATTATAAAACGCTTGTGGTCGTTATAATAAGCATAATTTATTTTAAGTAAAATTTATGTAAAAGAAGAAATGAACACCCATATAATATTTTTAAAAGATTTTATTTTGTTAAATTCAATATACGTTAAACTAACCAATAAAACATTTTTAAAACTAAAAATAGCCATATTATGTTTAATTTGTATAGCATGTTAATATAATTATGATACAAAAATTCATTTTGGACATTATTTGCCTATGTATTTGTATGGCCTATTTATATAGAATAAAATATATTGCCTTGTTAAAATTATTATGTATATGAAACATTGACGTACCTTCATATACAAAATGAGATTATATTCTAATAACAACCCATATTTAATTATATTTTGAGTATAGGTTGCTGTAGGCCTACTACATTGTAATTTTAATAGTATTAATTTTGAGTGAAATCTTTAAACAACTCTAGTTTTAAATTCATTCCATAAAAATTTCTGCACATTTAAAAAATTTGATCAATGGTGTAGATACTGTACATAAATACTTTAGAGGAATTATTGTTTGCAATAGTGTGAATAGAAAGTATTAGGCTACAGCCTATACTTTCAAGCTCTGGCTCGTTTTCGTAGGCGAGCACTAACAAATAGTTTAAGTCACAAAATTGCCAAGTATTTGTTTCAAGTGTACCTTAATATTCATCGATTTAACATGACTGTACACTTATAAACGACAGAAATAATTGAACTTAATTTTTTCTAAGTACAGTACACAAGCTGAACAACAACCTAAACCAGGGCCGCCTTAAAAATGGGTTATCCTAGCTCCATGTTTTTTGCGCAGTGCGCTGGAGGGGTGATATTTTGTGCAATTTACAACCTTGCCAGATTAGTTATCACATCTTAAAGATGGGTTTTCCTAGCTCCGCACTTTTTGCGCAATGCGCTGGAGGGGTAATATTTAGTTTTTGTGTAATTCAAAATATTGCCAGATTAGTTATCACACCTTATAAATGGGTTTTCCTAGCTCCGCGCTTTTTGCGCAATGCGCTGGAGGGGTGATATTTATTTTTTGTGCAATTTACAACCTTGCCAGATTAGTTATCACACCTTAAAGATGGGTCTTCCTATTTGCGCAATGCGCTGGAGGGGTGATATTTTGTGCAATTTAAAACCTTGCCAGATTACTTATCACACCTTTATGAGTTTTCCTAGCTCCGCACTTTTTGCGCAGTGCGCTGGAGGGGTGATATTTTGGTTTTGTGCGATTTACAACCTTGCCAGATTAGTTACCACACCTTAAAGATGGGTTTCCCTAGTTAAATAGTTCGTTTAGTGACTAATATAATTCAATTAAACAAATTAAATAAAACTATTCTTTAGCAATTATTGCAAAAGAAAATGGGGGAAATGCACAAACCTGGGGATCTGCAAAAATATAAATTCGACCAGCAATGAAAAAATTGTAGTTTTGCCTCAAACTGACCTACTGGTACACTACATTGTTCAAATATTCATTTGTTAAATACCTACCCTTGTAATTCAATACAAATATTCAGTCACTCAACACTCCTGAACTGGTCTGATTACTCTTATTTAAATTATATCAATAAATGCTTCTTTAAAACAATTCTCAAAACTACCATATTGTTATCTCAATTTGGAGGAAATTGTATGAAGACAGAACAATTTAACTGTAGGGAAAGCTAGTGCAGATAAATACATTACCAGGTAGGTAGCATATATAATATGACTCATTTAGAGTTCATAATTTCCTCAATATACAGCACTGTCATTCCTAAAATACTTATGCACATATTTCTTAATTGCAATGTAATATGAATATCCACTTGCAAACCTATACTGGTTAGGTTACTTTTATTTAAATAGTATCTTAAAGAAATATCACATGAATTAATAATTGTCAAAATTTTATGTTGCAATTAAAACCTGCAGTTTGTTTGTGAAACACCCACAATTTCATAAAACCGGCAGTCCATTAATGAAACACTTACCTACACATTTCTTCAATGCAATTCAATACAAATATCCAGTAGCGCACCTTTCCTGAACTTGTGAGGTTACTTTGATTTAAATAGTGTTTTAAAGTTGCAGTAAACCTGCATTATCAGTTTATAATATTTCTTAATGGTTCAAAAAATTTCAGATAATTAGTTTCACTACAAAAGGCTAACTTTTTTAAATAAATGCAGATGTTAAAAACTACCACCTTAAAATTTGTAGGAAGTGTGACAACAGAACAACAATTTAACTGCAGAAAAAGCTAGTACTGACAAATGCATTACCAGATATGGTTAAATGGCACCATTAGTCAAAGCCATTAGGAGCTGGGTTTGTTCCCTGAGATGTAATTGGAAATTGTAAAAACAAAATGTTAATGGTTTGTATCACGAAATGTAACTAATAATTGTGAAAACAA
>JAGFPH010002742.1:40252-59973 GCA_018207615.1 Philaenus spumarius | reverse complement strand
AAAAATAATTTATGAGGGTAAGCTCATAAGCAGGTAGGACAGATATAATTAAAAATGTATGTACAAATTTATATTAGAGTTTGTAGCGTACTAAACTATATTGATCGAGTAAGCAATAACCAAAATATCAAAATAATAGTTGTAATCATCAGTTCAATCGTGTTTAGGGATCAGCAATTGACAATAAAAACTGACTGAGTTTTGGTATTGACTTTTTCTTTCAGAATAAAAACTCTCAAGTGTCAAAATATATTAAATATTTTTTTGTCACCAAACTAAGCTCTTAATAAAAATTTCTTGAAATCCCGGCAAAACTGGGGAGGAGGGCAGTTGCCCCCTGTTCCGGGCTAGAACCAGCACTGGTTTTAGTAGATTGAGACCAAAACACGGTGACCCACTTTCTAGCAGCCCTGTACCGGTACTGGAAGAGATCAATTTAAAAACGACTTGGTAGCATTATAACTGCCAAATGTCCTAGCTAACTTCAGGGTGACTCCAGGATTGTTAAGCTTTCATAATTTGACAAACATTATATCAATCGTTTATCCTATCCTATCCTATTACTTTAAATGAGCAATTCTTGTATCTATCTTTGTATCTGACGCGGATCTCGAAAACGGCTCTAACGAATTCAAAGCAATTTTGTATTTAGGTGTAGTTTTGATTTTTAAGTACACCCATATAGTTGTACTTCGTGTAAAAAGACAATTTTTTGAGAAAATCTAATTTAAAAGTTGAACATTTTTAACATAGGGTCTTATAGGTTGCCATGTTGGTTACAAAATAAAATAACAACGAAATAGTAAATAAAGCGATCAAAACAGCTGTTTATAAACAAGCCAATTTATACTAAAATCAGCTGTTCATTGGATAGTTTTTAATTATGGTTAAAAAAACAAGCTAATTTATACTGTTTTAGCACGTTGGAATTAGAATAAATTGGGCCTGATTTAACAATTTTTCTTGTCAAAAAAAGGTAAACTTGGCAAAGATGGATAAATTCTAATAGTCAATTTTGTAATATAGGCCTGGCTCATTTCTGAAACATAGTATTGAGTTAATCCTGCAATAATTTTTACTATATTTAGGCCTGGTTTCAAAACTTTAGTTGACAGAAGATAGTAGAACTAGGACTAAAATCGTAATAAAAGCCTCTCGTGTTTCTAAAGCATGAATTTGAGGTTATAATTAATTACTGTTAATATATTTAAACCTGGTTTCATAATTGTACAAACCTATGTACAAACGAGCCAAAGATTAACGAGATTCTTTAGCGAATTTTACAACTGCGAGCGAAGCAAAGCAGCCATCTGAGGCGGGGTTGGGACGAGTAGCGTCCAAGGGGCAGAGCTCCTAGTTACTTTAAATGAGCAATTCTTGTACCTATCTTTATATCTATCTATCTTTGTATCTGTCGCGGATCTCGAAAACGGCTCTAACGAATTTAAAGAAATTTTGTATTTAGGTGTAGTTTTGATTTTTAAGTACACCCATACCGGTATAGTAGTATTTCGTGTAAGAACGCAATTTTTGATAAAATCCAATTTAAAAGTTGAAAAATTTTAACATAGGGTCTTATGGGTTGCCATGTGGTTACAAAATAACAAGGAAATAGTAAATAAAGCGATAAAAACAGCTGTTTAAAAACAAGCCAATTTATACTGTCTTATCAGCTGTTCATTGAATACTGTTAAAAACAAGCTAATTTATACTGTTTTAGCACGTTGGAATTAAAATAAATTGGGCCTAATTTAACAATTTATTTTCTAAAAACAAAGGTAAACTTGGCAAAGATGGATATATTTCAATAGTCAATTTTGAAATATAGGCCAGGCTCATTTCTGAAACATAGTATTGAGGTTATGTTAATCCTATAATAATTTTTACTATATTTAGGCCTGGTTTCAAAACTTTAGTTGACAGAAGATAGTAGAACTAGGACTAAAATCGTAATGAAAGCCTCTCACGTTTCTAAAGCATGTATTTGAGGTTATATTTAATCTTGCAATTACTGTTAATATATTTAAACCTGGTTTCATAATTTTAGTTGACAGAAGATTAAAGAGATTCTTTAGCGAATTTTCCAACTGCGAGCGAAGCGTCCAGGGGCAGAGCCCCTAGTCATACTAAAATGTAAACAATCAATATATATATATTTGTTATTATTACAAATATACCACATTGTATTTATTTGTTTAGATCAGATTTTAACTTAAAACAAAATCAAATTGCTTGAACATATCCATAAATTGTGTTTAGATGCTTTCATAACAAAAACAATAGGCTTTTGAAAAATTATTTCTTATTTAGTCTTTTAAAACCTTACGATTATAATAGCAAAACCTTTTTTGTAGTAAAACAATACTAACTCAAACACCCACATAATATTATGTGATACACTTAAATAAGAAACCACTATTATAAACTTCTGCGACTGTGATTTTCTAAATGTGACAAGCCAGACACAGTTACAGATATTTTTTGTCACTGTCACAGATATTTTCATTGCTACAAGTTCACGGTTACGCATACTGTTTGCCCTCTATTCTGATTGGTTCTCCGATGTTTCTGGACTGTTTGAAATCCCGTGTTTATTTGTAATTAGTATTAAATTTAATTATAAGATGATAGCTGGGATCATCTTAAATGTTTCATCAATTAGTTCTATTTGAAAAAAGCTAGCTAAGAAAAACTTCCCGATTCTAAAAACAATAATTCCAGTGGACAATAATGTTTAATAGGCTAAACTTTGTTGTCTCTCCTAGGTAACATTATTTCCCCTCTGGCCCTTCTACAAAAGTTTGCCCATCACTTGTATAGGCTATATACGTTCACAATATGCTTTTAATGGCTATGCTACATTTGAATTCGATATATTGCAAATTGACCAAATTAGACCTACACTTATGGACATTTTCTATGAACAAAACGCACATTTATTCTTCAATATCACAGATTTTGTCAATTTATGAGATAACGCCTTCAAACTATACATAGAAGAAGTTAAACTCATGATTTTAATTTCGATAACGAGTTTAAAATATAGTCTATGTATTGAAAATCGGTCAAACTAAAGCAGCCCGTTATAACTATTTCTCTTAACTTGAGAAATGAATTTGAAAGTCATTATCTTGTAAATTAACAAAACCATAGCTATTTAAGTTGTGAATGTGCATTATGTTTGAAAACAATAACCATCCTGAGAGCTTTAACGCAAAATCAAAATTAAATATTTTTTTAAACCTGGCAATGGAAAGTGATAACAAGGTATATTAATTTTAAAGCATTTTTTACAGTTTAAAATTCAGCATCAAAATGGTATTTACTGTTTATGCATGCACTAAATATCACTGATTAAATAATAAATTTTCCAAAAAATAATCCAGAATAAAACATAGGTTAAGGTGAATAAATAATTGGCATCACCTCCTTACCGAATATGAACATCACCTCCATAAGCGTAGCACATTTAGTTTGGCCGATTTTCTGTTTTCGTTATTAGTTATACGACTAGGCCTTCCTTTTAATACTTAGAGCTGATATTTAGTTTAGGTCGACGAAAATTGCAGGTGAACTTACTCGAAAACGTTTATTAATGAAATTGAGTACTACAAATGCGTATGCATACCTACATCAAAAATAATATTACAAAACGAAAGACGTTCATGTAAGTTAATATTTGTTACATTCCTTAAATTACTTGTATAAAAAACCACATAGGTAATCAAAACTATCTAATTTGCAAACTGCTAAAACTAACTCTTTTTGTTTGTTCACTACCTTAAAATTGGTCTTAGAAATAAGATAAAGTTATTTATAAATCCAGCAAAGTGGAATAATTACATAAAAAATAATATTAATTAAAAAATAAGTTCTACAGAAAGGCGGCTATAGTAAAAATAATTATCTAATCAAAGATTCATATTTATTTATTATATATCTGATATATTTCTCAAAGCAGATTTAAATGTCTGATAAGATAGTCACATGTTGTTGTTAAAAATAAATAATATTATTGAAATATTTGGATTATAAAATAACAAGTGAAGTAGGCCTAAGTAATGTGTATTTTATTTACAAAAAACTATTTGTTGCTTATCAAAGATGTTAAAAATAAACGAATAAACATTGTATATACATTAATAATAACACAAATTTATAATTTATATCCATTTAGTTTAGATATAAATGCAAAGAACTTGACTAACAACTCGGACGTCATTCTTTATTTGGCTGAGTGTAGTTGTGAACCGGGCGTTGCATTAGTTTGTTTACACTTTTGGACTGATTGAGCCGAACGCTAGTTTGGGCTGATTGACCCGTGCGTTGTATTCGGTTGCTTAGACTTTGGACCAATTGAACCTTTATTAAAATAAGCGGTTCAATTGGTCCAAAGCTCAACTAACCCAAACCTTTTAATTTTATTTATGTCTTTGGACTGGTTGATCCCTCGCCGTGTTTGGGCTGATTGATCTGTGGACTGGTTGAACTCTTCCCTCTGGTGCAAATTTGGTTGAAATCGATCGAATAGTTTTCTCTTTAGCTTTGTCGACATACATACAGACATACAGACATACAGACATACATACAGACAGACATTTTGTAAAAACCACTTTTTTGGACTCAGGGGGTCCCAAAACGGATATTTCCACAAAAATCTCAACATCGATTTTTTTTGCGATCACTATACTTTCTCTATACAAAGTACTTTTTTTATACTTTGAGAAAGTAAAACGCACTTTATTAACAGCTGTAGGAAAATAAAATTTTACAAAAGTTTATCCACTTTATTGTTCATGTAGTATGTGATTAATCTATCTCTAACCATTTTTTTTTACTTCACAGCAGGTCTTTCGGAAATAGAGGGTGATTAGGGTTAGTAGCAATATTTTCTGAAATGTCAAAAACAAATTTTAAATGGTTTTGCAATTAATAAATAAAGCGAAAATTTCAAACACAACCTAACACGGCAGTAACACCAAACCATTATTATTTTTCCAGAACCAAATTTTGTCCTCACAAAATGAATATTACAATATTTTTTTAGATCATATTGGTGGAATATACGTGAGTTAGCATGCTTTATAACTTTGCTAAATTTAAAGATTAGTGAAGGTTTCAATAAAATCGGACTGAAGTTTTCGAGTTAAATCGCAATAAGAAATCAAACATACAAACTATTCCTCTTTATAAAATTGTAGATAACAGAAGGTTGAAGATGTAAACATTGTTTAAATCTATCAGCTTAAACTCATAAACAAAGTTTATTTCTTAAACAAATTATTGTGGATAACAGTATGACGTCATCAGTCTCGCATTGTGTTGCTAAACCTCGTCTCATATTTCATCACGGCTAGACTATATCCTATAGCCTACAGCAGGCCGGCTTCTCTAATTGCTCGACAACGACATACTGATTATTCCCCCTAAATGCGTACAACCTGTATAGGTGAAAGGACGAGGGGATGGTGCAGGTCTGTATAAACTCAAATATTATGATAGGAATGAGCACGTTTAATAAAAATAAATAAACTTACCTAACTTGTCCTAGAATGTAATAATATAACAAATAATATTTAATAAAATTTTAAACCCGTTTCAATTACACTATTTCCGGCAAATCAACCAACACACCTATGAATCTAATTCAGTAAGAAATAAACGGTAACAGAAACTGGCACATACTTTCTCACAAACATATTTAAATTATTAACACGTTCACTGCTAAGGACGCACATGTGAATTGCACTCCAACTCCCGTATTGGGAGTATTTTCAATACACAGTGCAATGCGTGTTTCGCACGCCAACCTCCGTATTGGGAGTATTGTCAATACACAATGCATTGCGTGCTTCGCACGCCAATTTTAAGCCTATGTTAGGAGAGTAACTAATAAATATTATTATTATTATTAGCTAAAGAAGAATTTTTTTGAACAATGCGGTTTTTTGCATATGGTAGGGTACCATTAAGGCCTACAAATAAGCCAAATTTTATCAAAATCGTTAAAGCTGTTTTTTTATAAAAAAAATAATAACTGATTCTTTGGGGGTTTTTTTTAGTCAAAAAGGGGGTTGTTTTTCAAAATTTTCAAAACTTTTTTTCGTTCATCTAAATACAGGCCTAATTGACATGTTGGTACAAATTTGTTCGAATAGTTTTCTCTCTACCTTTGTATACATACAGGCATACAGACAGACATACAGACAGACATTTTGTAAAAACCACTTTTTTGGACTCAGGGGGTCCCAAAACGGATATTTCCACAAAAATCTCAACATCGTTTTGTTTGCAATCACTATACTTTCTCTATACTATATAGTATAGTGAGAAAGTAAACTCCGTCTGCAGAATGGGAATATTTCGAATTTTAAACAAAAATATTTCTAAGAATTTCAAATAAAATAAATGCAAATATTTGAATTAATTAAATTATTTTTAACTTAATTAGTCATTTTAAAACGCCGGTTGAACGTCATTAAATGTGTCGGGAAACCATCGTTGAGCAGGAACACACCGTACCCTCTCTATACGGCTAGGATTAAACGGTCCTGATCCCCACGAATAGTGGTGTGCATTAAAATCGAATTGGTGGGGGTAGCTGCGCAATTGTGTTGTTGATACAAGTTGTGTTGTCTGAGACTACTCAATTGAGCAGTCTGCCACTTAGACAATTAAACAAAAATATAATAACCCAAAGGGGGGGCTGCAGCCCCCACAGCCCCCGCCCTGGATCCGCCAATGGAAGAGGTTGTAACAAAAATGTATTTCTTTAGAACAAATATCAATGTAAAATTGTTACCGTAAAAATAATGAAGTGAATCCAAAAAAAAAACGTGCCTAAACACATGAGTTTGTGTTAGTTATTAAATTTAAAGCTGAAACATTACTTGAAGTATTAAATGTACTACGTTTTTGATACGTTCAACATTTATTTGATTACTGCGTATTATAAAACTACTACTACAAACTGTAGTAAATACAAAAGTATTTGGTATTTAGTTTCCAATAATGCCTACATTCACTAACGTTTGTTTTACCTAGACTCTTGTTTTCTCTTTGTAATGGTTGAGTTTAATGAATTCTACGATCATTAAACTAAGTAAATAACGGTTTAATTAGTCATATAAGTAGTGTAGCCTGCATTATGCTATTCGTGAGTACTTCACGCAGTGTTTTACTACAAATTTATGGCGGCTCTTGCGGTTAGATAAACATCCGACCAAGATTTTAAAGTAAATGTTTTAAATGACATGTTTAATAATTTTATTGAATTAAAAGCCATTAAACATTGCCGAATTATTGCAGCACGGAATATTTGTTTTAGTTTTCACGTTTCGGGTAAGTTGTGGTTCGTCCAGTAATTTTTTTTCAGTTCTGCATTTAGGTCTAGTAAAACTTAATCACAAATCACAGGTCGTCACTAAGAAACGGAGCTTATCAAAAATTCCAAAAAATTACCGCGATACTTGATACAGTAACAAAATTCTTGCACCTTTCTGCTTCAAAATTCATTTTCTGTAAACTACAAAGTTCATCGAATAAGACTCCTGTTATAACAGCTGAATCAGGAAGATGCGAAGGAAATACAAAGGTCTAAGAGGTAGAGATCACCTCCAGGAAGTCCATATGGGGGCCTGATGGGCCCCATAACTATGGGGACTAAGAGGGGGTCTCAAGGATAGTTATTTTGTGTTATAAAATAATTTTCAGTTAAAGCAATAGTTTTTAAATTAGTTCGATTTTGAATTTTGTATTACTTATCAAGTAATTATATTAAATATTATTATTTTGATAACTTAATTATAAAAAAATCATTATAGTAATTTACAATAAGAATATAGCTTTAATACAAATTTGATAATACAAGAAACGTATGGATGTAAAAAATGTTAGGCTCATTGCTTACCTCAAAGACCCGAAATGAGCTTACGTCTCTTTGTAGTTATGAAGTTATAAAAGCTATCTTTTAAAAAGAGAAGAAGCTAACTGTTTACGAAACACCAGACAACATGGAAAGGTTCTAGTTTCGAGATTTTTAGTGCAAAACAAATCAATATGAAAGTCATGAACAATTTTTAAAATGAATGGATTTTAATTAAAAAACTGACGAAGACTAATACTGGTAAAATGTTGGCAGTGCTTGCTTGGATATCGCTACATATCCTTTGATGACTGTAGTGCCTAAGGGTATAAAGATGTCGAGAATTTTATAACAGTATAAACTTATGCTCCTCATTCCATTCCTTCAATCTATTTGGAACTAGAAAGAAATGCCATTAACCCTCAAAAGACAGTCAGCAATGGTCCGAGAGGATAGATGCAATTTGGCAAGTGGTAAAACATTTTCCAAAAGTCAGGTTTTTTGACACTTTTTAAAAAAGTCTTGGAATAAATTATTCCTTACGGGTTAAAATCAAATCCAAAAGTCTATCACAGCACCACAGTCGATTTGATGAAGTATTTTTCATCATTTAAAGGTCTTGTTAGGACTGTTTTCAGACTGGTTTTACTGTGCACACAAGAAATCAGCGTTATAATGTAAAGTAAAGGAACATATCTGAAAGTTTATGAATTATTAAGATTAAAGTTAACTTTAAAAATCTAATATGATACAAATGTAGAGGAAACAGACTTGATGTGGAAGTTCTGCTGATATCAAAATTGTACTTTGAAAGAAGAGTGTCTTCAAATCAATTCAACTTCAGATAAAAATTTTGAATTGATATGTACACTGCTTGGACTTTTGCGAGAGCATAAACAAGATTTATTGCTGGAAATCATATTTGAGATTTGTTTGTTCAGTTTGAAGTTTGAGGGAAAAATTAACACTTTCGATTTGAATACAATTTGTTTGCTTATAATTATGGTGGTGAGACCTTTGCTCTGATTTAAAACGCATGGAAACCTACATTTTATGAAAATTTAGATTAGTTGGCGCGCGAATATCACGTGGTACTGGGCCGTCACAGAGATGTTGGGGCCAGATCGTCTCAACGTCTTACCTATATGTTCAGTTTATAAGAACACAATTAAAAAAAACTACCAGTTTCAACAACAGAGTTATTGATTCAAATGCTAGCCAAAAGAACACACCTGCTGATGTACTTAATAAGCAGCAAACGAATTACAAAAATTGTATAACTGTTTGTTTTATAGCTTAATAAATATTAATATTTCTAAACAATTATTATATGATACAAGTTTCTTATATAGTCAGAGTTAAAAAAAGTAATGAATTTTGTTTCGCCTCTTTGTTACCTTTACCTTATCTTTTCCAGGATTAGTTGTTTTTAGTATTCAGGGGAAAATGGGACTCTTAGAGGATCAATTAATTAACTGTTTGTCTGTTACAATAAAATTTAAAAAGTTCGGACAAAATGAAATTCGGGTCTATTGTCAAGAATGCTAACCCGCATACATTCAAAAAATGAATCTATATATAGGCCTAAATATACGTATATATAATCCAAATACCACTCACTGACTCCCTCATCACGAAATCTCAAATACCACCGAACGGATTGGAATGAAATTTGTTATGTAGCTTCCTCTAGGGCCCTAGGTGCTCGCTAAGAAAAGTGTTTGAAAAATTCGAAATTTTAGGGGGGTCAAAGTTACTAAAAATCCCCATAAGAAATACATAGTACATAAAATATATATTTTTTTTTAATATACATTTAAATTTGATTTGTCTATCCAAGCAAAGCCGGATCGGACCAGCTAGTGCTGTTATATAAAATAAATAAAACGTATTTTATGATACTGATATTATAACTGTCTTGTTGAATACCATTTAAAATAATTTTTTTTAAAGATATACACACTATTCTTAAAATGTTTTGATATGTAGTTTTTAAAGTATTTTAAAAAACGAAGCTCAAAAAGCTCTGCTTTCTATTTTTTTTAAATACTGCAGCTAAACAAATTTTTAAACTCAGTCATATTAGACTCGTTTACGTTTCAGAAAAATCATAGCTGATCAAACATTTTGTGAAATAATCATAAAATATATTACGTTTTTATTCGTGCGGTAATATTGTGTTTAGGGGCAACTTACATTGGTCACCACCATCAACGTATAGTTTATTCCAACTTTTGCTACTATTAATTGTTTCAGTAGTCTATATTTATGTAATATTGATGCATTGTTGTTTTATATATAATTTCTGTACAATTTTCAGGACTGTACTGTACCACTGATGTGCAAGCCAAATAAACAAACAGGCCTCTCCAATATGTAATGAAACGAAGGAGCGGTGACACAAGGAAATTAAAACGATTCCGTTACACTATAGAGTACTATATCTGACCAGTATAAAGTATTTTAAGCTTAACATTAATCTCATGTGTGCTTCAAACCTACATGTTTAAAAAAACACACACTAAGCGCTGAGAGGTTGCCATTCTTTCCGAGCAGCGAGTCGTTATAAGCGTAAGAAAGCTGATTCCATTCCACTATTTCTATAGAAAAGTCGTTGATATCTCTATATCGTGTTTCTATTATGTTTTGTAACCACCACGAGCTATGAGATAACAATATATTGTTGGCGCATCATTTAGTTACTGTGATCAATATTCTGCCTGTAGGATCTATTCTCGAAAGCAATGCCGTTAAATATTAAATTAAATAACGTGGTAAATAATATTAAATAAAATTACAAGAAATATTAAAAACTGCAATAAACAACGTCCAATACAGAAGTTAAATTCAATGATAATTAACTATAAATTATGTGGCATATAACGGCAAATACCATAGTAAATAATGTCAACTGTCGTGTCAAGTAGTGTTAAATGCTGCGGTACATAATGTTAAAGTGATAATATAACAAACGTAAATAATTTTACATGTGGCGGTAAATAACGCCAAATATCAAAATTAAATACAATAATAAATACTGTGGTAGCCTAAATAATATTAAATAAAATTACAAGAAATATAAAATACTGTAATAAATAACGTCTAATACGTTAAATACAATGATAAATAACGATAAATTATGTGGCATATAACGGAAAATTATGTGGATTATGTTATCATAGTAAATAATGATAACTGTCATGCCAAGTAAATACTGAAGTTAAATATAATGATAAATTGTGTGGCATATAACGGCAAATACCGTAGTAAATAATGTCAACTGTCATGCCAAGTAGTGTTAAATGCTGTGACACCTAATTTTAAATTAATATTGTAACATACGTAAGAAAATAATGTTACTTACTGTGGTAAGTAATGTTGTATACTATAGTAGATAATTTTAAATTTAATAGTAAGTAATGCAAAATTAAGTTAATTAGTCAGAAGAAATAGTTCATTGCTGGTAGTTGACGTAGGCCTAATTCTTAATTTGCATCCCACCATTCCTGCATTTATGATTTTTAAATAATATTAAGTATTTTTTATTCTACTACTTTTCTGTTTTAAGGGAATTAAAGTAGTATAGTTTTTCATTTTCCTTAGCTTATAAATAAGAGCTCAAATGTATGAAATGTAATCGAGTTTACCAAACTTGATGCCATCAAATAAAACAAAAAGAAGAAAAGTTTTACAAATTAGTATTAACTCAATTTATTAAAAAAATAAACCGGAGAGTACGAATTAAGTTGGCACGCCAAGGGTTCCGTATATTGTACTAACGGCTTCCAAGCATATTACTTTTCACGTTCTGTATGGGATCCATTATACATAGTTGTTTCAAAAAGTACTTCTAGCATCAATTTGTTTTGAAAACTTTAGCCGCAGTTTCTGTTTAAAGGAAACATATTTTCCATCTCCTTTTGTACAAACATTTATATTCGCTATAGTTTTTCTGTAAAGTATATTAAATTCCTCTAACTCCACTGTTTCGCCTAAAATTTTTTAGCTGCAGTACTTCCGCAAGTGGCATGGGCTTTTGAGCAACATTTTCTGAAATATCTTGAAGGCAAAAACAAGATTCTTGTCACAAAATTCTAAAAACATAGTTTTGAAATTCATAAATAAACCCTTTTAAACGTTAACCCTTACAACAAGAACACAAAATAATTGTATACTGTTGCCCTCACAAAATTCGCAGTAAGCAATATTTTTGGGGTTCTAAATATTGAAACATATGTGGGCTAGCATGCTTTATACTTTATAGCTATGTCAAATTTAATAGTGATACATTTATTCGTTCTGGAAAAAATCTAATGTGGCAGACAAGACAGACATACGTGTGATCTTATAAGAGTTCTGATTTTATTTTATTTTAAAAGTGAAACACCTGAGCAAATATCATCGAATATAAAGGGTTCCTTTTTTCTTGTAGGCTAAGGAGAGACCCCTAAAAACTAAGAAAACACTCCAAAACAATTCCCTTTCAAGCTGTCTATAAAAAGAGTTGATCGACAAATGTATTTAATTTTAACAGCAGCGTTCTTTAGATTCAAAGATTTAAATACTTTCGACAGAAAAGTCTCTTTATACTACAAAGCCGGTTTCGTTTACAACCCAGATCTATATTCTCCAAGGACTGGCAGGTGCAGATATCGCGTTAAAGTTACAGAATTTATAGGCAACTATTCTCTCCGCCGTACGTATCTGCCACGGCGACATAACAAATGAAGTATCACTGGGAATTGTATTTCTAACGGAACGGTTTCGTCGCAAAGCCGATAGCGATTTGCGCCTGTGACGTAGATACAGCAGGCGTACAGAATACTGATACATGTTGGACGTGCTATGAGTCACTGCCGCGTTACCATAACAACGGAGACATTACACATGCGCAGTAGGTGTGTGTACCTGTTACTCCCGGAAACGCTACGATGGGAAATCGTTAGTTTTTGTCAACATATCCTCGTGCCATTCAAGCCCCCGAGTGTATGTTTTTGAAATAAAATAAGAAGAGGCGTTGACCTTTTATTTTTTTTAAATTTATTAAGAGTTTGGCTCCTCCGATTTTACCAAAAGACTTGTCTGAAGTAAAATGTTATGTCAATCTAAATTGTTTGCGTATATCTTCAAATCTACGAAGAGTTCAGAATTAATTAATTTCTTAAGATCCTGTTTTGGCAAAATTTGCGAATCGCCCGTAAGGTACTTTTAATTTTATAACACTTGGTGGCATATTTGGCTTCGCTTGTCTTAAAATAAGCAACTCGTCCCAAATTTTCCAGGAAACATTAAATATAAATAACACAATAAATAATATTAAATCTACCGACTTCTATTTTGCGATCAGCGATATGACATGCTACAATACTCTTCTAAACAATTTTTTGAATGTTTATTTTATCAAATCACAATTATAGATTGTATTTATTGTAATTTCTAATAGAATTCTTAAAATGGTGCAACGCAAATATTTTTTAAAATCATCGAATCCAGTGCAGTGAGTGGAGCCTAGAGAAGGTATGATATTACATTGGTAAAACGCTCGAGCGCGATTAGATTATCGCTTGTATAAACTTTCGTTTTTACTAAAGCCGGTCTTATTTTTAGTTTCCACCATGTGCTCACGGCATTTGAATTTGCAGAATACTCCAACATATAGTTATAAAAACAAAAGTAGTATTACAAGTTTATAGTAGGTAACAAAATTTGGCACTACGATGTTACAAATTACAAAAGATTATTTTCAAAATTCGATGTAAGATAAGTTATATTGAAGAGGACTTTATGGGACTGTTTAGTCCTGGCATTGCACTCCCGTTACATCTCGGACTCGTGTAGCTGTACTAAACTGACGTTGTACAATATATATATAATTATATATATATATTTTTAAATAGTAAGAAACGAACGATATTTGGAAAAAACAGATAAAAGAAAGTCCAGGATGTTATAAACATTCATGCATGATAGATGCATTAACATATCGCGAATAGATATTATAAAATGACACGTTAATTATATCATATAGTCTAATACTAGGGGCTCTGCCCCTGGACGCTTCGCGTCCCAACCCCGCCTCAGATGGCTGCTTCGCTTCGCTCGCAGTTGGAAAATTCGCTAGAGAATCTCGTTAATCTTTGGGTCGTTTGTACATAAGTTTGTAAAATTACGAAACCAGGCTTGAATATAATTATTAACAGTAATTACAAGATTAATTATAACCTCAAATACATGCTTTAGATACGTGCGAGGCTTTCATTACGATTTTAGTTCTAGTTCTACTTTCTTCTGTCAACTAAAGTTTTGAAACCAGGTTTAAATATAGTAAAAATTATTGCAGGATTAGCATAACCTCAATACTATGTTTCAGAAATGAGCCAGGCCTATATTACAAAATTGACTATTAGAATGTATCCATCTTTGCCAAGTTTACCCTTTTTTTGACCAAATAAATTGTTAAATCAGGCCCAATTTATTCTAATTCCATCATGCTAAAACAGTATAAATTAGCTTGTTTTTTAACAGTAATTAAAAACTATCCAATGAACAGCTGATTTTGGATAATACTCAATCTCAGTTATATTCCACTCTATTTCCAACGTGCTAAAACAGTATAAATTGGCCTGTTTATAAACAGCTGTTTTGATCGCTTTATTTACTATTTCGTTGTTATTTTGTAACCAACATGGCCACCCATAAGACCCTATGTTAAACATTTTCAACTTTTAAATTAGATTTTCTAAAAAAATTGCGTTTTTACACGAAATACAGCTATAAGGCTGTACTTAAAAATCAAAACTACACCTAAATACAAAATTTCTTTGAATTCGTTAGAGCCGCTTTCGAGATCCGCGGCAGTATACAAAGATAGATACAAGAATTGCTCATTTAAAGTAATAGGATTATGTTGCGTCTTTTACAAAATAAATGTTCCACACTCTAGATAAACATTAATGAATTACTAAGTGGGTCACATTATAAATGCATGATCTAAAGATTTACCAAATTTATATTGAAATTTAACAAATTTAATTAATTAACAAGTCATATAAGTTTGTACGTCCTTATATTATATACCGTAGCTCTAAGTGGTCACTTACTAACTGACAAATACTATTAAAATACACAGCCTTAGACAAAAAACCATTGAGCATGAAATTTAACACACATGTGGACTTAATATTACAAGCAATTTCAATCGGCACGTGGCGTCCTCTAGTATAACTTTGGCATAAATCTCTCTGTCATATATACATAACAAATAAATATTTACGAAATATCATGGACCACAATGCGAACGGACTTAAAATGTTGTAGATAGGTCATTTACTGGGTGTTTAACAATTCAATGTTCAACTGGAAAAATCTTAAATATCGCTGAAAGTAAAAAACATAATTTCTTCTAAAACTAAAATATCTATGATTGCGATATACTGTTTGTACATGTGCCTCTTGGTCATTTTCTGAGGTGACGGTTTTTACAATAATAATCTATGTAATCGCAGAAAAATTACGTACAAAATATTATACGTCGCGTCGGTGGTAGGGACTATTGAAATGAGGTGACGCCCCTTATTAGAGAGGGTGGGTTTTTGAAGGGAACACATCTTTAATTACTTTTTCACTAGTTCGGATCCGCTATAGTTTTCTTGTAAAACGTGAAAGTATCTCTTTAAAAATAGTTCTTTCTCTTAATTTTAGATGCACTTTCTCATAGAGAGGGTGGGTTTTTGAATGGAAACATATTTGCCATCACGTTTTCACAAAAGTTCGCATGTATCGGTGCAGTTTTCCTGTAAAATTGCAACTATTTTTGACATCAGCAATTTAGCAACATTTTAGCTGTAGTATTCAGTAAATAAAGAGGAATAGATTTTTTTAAAAAGACAAATTTTTCTTCACTTTAAAACAAATTCTTGCTAAGTACATTCTAACAACTCAGTTTCTTTCAAAATTTATACTGCAGAATTTTCAAAATAGTGAGAGTGGGTTTTTTATCTTAAAAACTACGAATATTAAAAAAATCGTAAAAAAATAGGTTTGGAACTTTAAATAAAGTAAAATAATAGTACAGTGCACTATATTGTTCCATCAGTGGGTATTTACCTCTTTTTGCGTATTTATATGACGCGTTTTGAGACGTCTATCCCATCATCAGAATATCTCGTGAATGGAGATCGTCAAAACATTAAGTACAAAACACACAAACACATAAAACAACAACAAATTTAAAAACACAGTTAATAGGTGTACGCCTTATGGCTACCGGATGTCGATTCCCTGTCCCTTATCTGTGCGCACTCGGAACTATTATTTGCCGTGGGCTTCCTGGATTCTTATCGCTGTGTCATATAGGGTGTTCGAGTCGAAATTCTATTGGTCATTTAATTAATAGTTTACCACTTTAAATGCCTTATACATTTTGAATTCTTCCACAGCATCTATAAATTTACCTTAGCTACAAATCTTTATAGGTTTAAAGTGTCTGCCGAAGTCGGTGTAACTGTGGTTTTCATCAATTAAATGTCGGGCGTAATTGGACTTGTTACCCGAGACGGTCTTTTTTGGCAGGAGCTCTTTAAAACATCTCTTAAAAGCTCTTCCTGTTTGGCCATTGTAGATTTTGTCACAGTTGTCACAGATTATTTTGTAGACGCCTGTTTGATCTTCCAGCGATCTTGCATTTTGTGGGTGGAATAATTTTTGAATGTTGTTATTGGTCCTATTAATTTTCTCAAAGGTGGAAGAGATTAACTTGGGAAGAATGCTGCTGTATTCTGTTGACACAAAGGTTGACTTAGCTTTCTTTTTCGGTGGTTTCTTGGATTTGTTAATGTGTTTTGAGAGCAGCTTATCAATCGTAGAGGTTTTGTATTCTTTTTTTGTGGCGATATTGAATTATATTTAACTCTTCCTGGTATTCGCGTGGTTCTAAAGATATAGTGATAAGTCTATGGATCATGCTGTTATAAGCTGACATTTTTTGAGATTGTGGACGGTGGGAATCAGAATGAATGGTAATGTCGATTGTGGTTGGGTTTCAGTAAATATTGAATTTGCATGTAACTTGTTGTTTTGTTATTGAAGTTATACTTCTTTGCGTCCGTTGTAATCGGGATGGGGTGTCGGTCGAGAAACCGCGTCACGCGTTAGGAGTAAAATCCGGAAAGTGCCTTTTTATACCTTTCTTCGTATATTCGTATACTTTCCTATACTTCAAAACGTCGGATTGATTTGAAACTTTGCACACTTATCAAGAACCTATGGCAATGCAATATTAATTTTGTTGGGTGTAGTAAGTGAGCACTGATCATGGTCCCCAGAACACGGCGTGATTTTCACCCCCTTCAAAACGTCTGATTGATTTGAAATTTTTCACACTTATCAAGGACCGATGACAATGCATTATTAATTTTGTTGGGTGTAGTAAGTGAGCACTGATCATGGTTCCCAGAACGCGACGTGATTTTCACCCCCTTCAAAACATCTGATTGATTTGAAAGTTTGCACACTTATCAAGGACCGATGACAATGCAATATTAATTTTGTTGGGTGTAGTAAGAGAGCACTGATCATGGTCCCCTGAACACGTTTTCGGCAGTCATTAAAAATTTTATATACAGGGTGATTCACGACGATATTCAGAAACTTCGGGAGCTCATTCATTTTGTTGGGTGTAGTAAGTGAGCACTGATCATGGTCCCCAGACTAACTGTGACCAACCAAACAGATGCAACGATAGTATTCATAAGCGTATGTAACAAAGAAGGAAAAAAATGGGATATTAATTTTAAAATATGCCGTAGAGTTGGTTAGTGTTTTTATAAAAGAATAGGCTATCATCTACAAAATAATAGGGCTACTCCAAGTTACGACTAGTTTTTCCCAAAATATATTAAATCAATAGTGTAGGTCTACCTGTCTATACCATTGGATGGCCAAAGAAGTATAACGTCCACCGTCTGGTCCGACGCAGACTAAATTTGTTGTTAAGTCCAGAAAATGTAAGCTGTTGAATTGTATCTTGGTGTCTATTGAATTTAAGTAGTTTTTAGGTTTTCTATTTGTCTTGAAGTGCCGTCAAAAACTACGAAGGTATCGTCAACATATCTTGTGTAATATATTTTCCCAAAATACATCAAATCAACAGTAGGTCTACCTGTCTATACCATTGGATGGACAAAGAAGTAAAACGTCCACCATTTGGTCCGACGCAGACCAAATTTTTTGTTAAGTCCAGAAAATGTAAGCTGTTGAATTGTATCTTGGTTCCTATTGAATTTAAGTAGTTTTTAGGTTTTCTATTTGTCTTGAAGTGCCGTCAAAAACTAAGAAGGTATCGTCAACATATTATCTTGTGTAATATATTATTTTATTGCGAAATTTATTCGTACTGGATAAAAGGTATTAATTTTCATAATGTTTCAGAAATATATCCGCCAACAAGCCAGAGAGTGACTTAATAAAACTTTTTTAAACGATACCACAGTCGAAAGTAGTTCAAATTGTGTATTTTTTACCAAACATGGTCCACGTTCATCATAAATGAAAATATTGTAAAAAAGAATTCGATGTATATAAAAAAATGACGAATCAAATGTAAATATATTCTTTTAAACTAATTGGTTTTTTTACAGCGTTGTAAGCCATGGATCTGTAGTAAAATCCCTATAGTAAAAAATCAGCTCTACAGAATAATTTTAAAATTAGAAATGACAAAGATAAATCTGTTTATAACTTGCTATTGCTCTTGAGGGAATTATAAAATTTTGCCCCGCCCCTTAGCAACAGGACCATCTCATCTCGTAAAGTGTTTCAAACAAATATCATCACGGCACTGACTCTGTAGTAGCTATAGCTACACCGTATATAACTTTGGCACGTCGATTTATTCACATTTGTTAGATGATTCAGAATGAATGGGGTTGGAGATGGGGGTGTGTTGCAATTCCAACCCCCTTCGTGACCTTCAGTACGGTGACTCACCCACCCCCTCAATGCAATTACACAATCGATTTCTGACACAACATTCGTCTTATCATGTCCCTAGAGGTCGATTTATTCAGTGTAATGTACAGGTAAAGGAGGCCTTCAATAACCGAATGAAGTAAGATTTGTGACTCGAGCATAAGAGTAATGATACACTTGAACACTTTGGCGGTTTAAAGTTCAGTAACCAGTATGTCCATCTCGTAGCTCTTAGAAATGTGCTTTTAGTATTCCCAAAAAGTAAAACTAAAAAGACAAAATGTTCACAGTAGTAATAATAATAATAATAAGGGAAGTACCCGAGTGTCTTGGACGAAGTGCGGGCGAAATAAGTGTGAAAGCAAAACTTAATTTAAACAAGAATAATATTAGTACCTACAAACGCACGCACACACGTTAAAAGTCTGCGACTGTTTCCAGTTTATTGATTTGAAAAGAATTATGTATAATGACAAAAATAACCAGTATGCAGGTATTTTTTAACGTATTTTAGGCGCAGATAGCTTGAATATCATATGCTTACCAAACTATTTAGAGTTTTACAATTGTGTTACTGTAAAACTAACCTTAATTTGTTAAAGTTTTCATCGTCGAATAATTTATTTTGTTAAACACATTTTAAGCCTAACCTAATATTGAGTTGCGTTCTCGAAGCAGATAGCCTTAATCAGCTGTTTTTTGTGTGTGCACAATACGGTTGTTACGGTAACCATATTGTACACAATAAAACAGCTGATATACAGGGTGTCTAGAAAATATTGTCACAAACGTCACTTGGCTATTCTATAGTTGCAAATAAGAAAAAAAGTTCCAGTAAACCCAGGTTCGCAAATGTTTAGTTTTCGAATTATCCACCATTATGTTTTTT
>JAGFPH010002742.1:20922-36109 GCA_018207615.1 Philaenus spumarius | reverse complement strand
TAACAAGTAACCAGTTTCACCCCAAAATTAGTTTTAGAAGTCGACAGATTAGGATTTGATTTTTTTAAAATTTCAAAGCATTTCCCGGTACATTTGAAAAAAAAAACGATAAGTACGAAATTTGTTTTTAAACTATGATCTATTTGCCGAGAGTAAATTTTTGTATCATCAAAATCGGTTAAACTGCACCGGGTTTTCAGCATTGGTTTTTTGTATGTCTATTTTTACTGGACTATTAGGAAAGTTGGGGAATCTTTTGGAAAGCCCATTATTATATGTATGTAACCACTTATTTAATTAACATTTTGGGATTTAGTTGCATAAAACAGTACTTTTACTTTAGTGGCAGCACTTCTTGTGTTTATTTTGTATTTAGTAATCTGCCAGATTTTGTTCAATATCAACGTAGCGGCCCAAGCCAGAACGGACGTGATTATTTATTGCGCACGTGCAGAAACTGCAAGCACAAACTTTCCAAGTAATTAAGAGTGAAGTCATTTTCTCCAATTGTGTAGGCTTCCTTAGTTATTTGTGTCATAACACTTCACAGTCATACGATATGAATGTAAATAGTGTAGTAGGCTAGACGAAATTTGATATTACAAAAAGAAAAACTCATACAGACATTGCTAAAATGTAGTGTTAAATACGGCTAAGTTTAATTGGGAACAGTTAGTTATGTTCTTACTCATTTTAATTAGGCGAACTTGCCGGTGTGAGAACTTCGGAGGTGAAAACTATATATGCACCCATCGGAAAGCAACCGTCACGATTTTAGGACCTTTAAGGGAATACGCCTCCTCCAGTGGTAAATTTTTATTAAATTGTATTTTGTATTTTAAATTAATGTTCATTTTCTTAGAAATGATTAAGTGAAATTTCAAACCGTTTTGAAAATGATTTCCTATTTTTTTTTGTGGTTATAGTACGCTGGCGCAACTCGCGAAATTTTCATTTTTCACGCAAACTCTTTCATAATGGGCGTTCCTTGCAGCATGTTTTATTGGTTTATTTTCCAAGCTACAAACTAACTAGTAATACGTTTTCTAAGGGTTATAATTTATATATTTTAGAAAATAAACATTTATATAGTGTAACTTGCTTTTATACCTCAGTACATTATAATAATGTGATATTTCTATGATCTAGCACTGCAACAGCCGTTTGCTGTGACAACACGTACTGATGTCAACTGTTGTTTTGATTTTAGGTTATGTTTATTTGAATAGTGTTCATTTGAAGTGAGTTTAATTTTTATGTTTACAGTTCATAGTAATTAGTAACATTTTGAACAAGTAAGTGTTTAGTTGAGAAGGTAAACTAGGTGTAGAGGCTAATTTGTGTCGAAAATTGTTTAGACCCTTTGGATAATTTTATATTAGGTAGATGTTATAGCATACATAAACCTATTATAGCTATTGAAAGCCAGTTGAAAGAGGAGGAGATGAAGATTGCCCAAGAAGGAAAAACATATGGTGCAGGGGAGGTACCAATCATTGTATTTTTGATATTTGATTCATAGTAAAACTTTAAACGCCATTTACCGCTTATCATTTTCCCCCCGTTTTCGAACACAAGATTTTGAATAACTTTTGACCCATATAAGATAGAGCTGTGAAATGTTTACCACTTTATCTTTATAAGATGTGCCAGCTTTTTAACTATGGGAATCATTTTACAAGCTATATTACTCATTTTATAAAAGTTTATAAAATAAAAATTTTAAATTTAAACTTTCAAAAGATTTGAAACCATATAAATTTAGTTACATACTAGCTAGAATATTTTCCCTAGTTGAAAAACTGGATTAATATATGTAGAATGAGCCTTTAAAATTGCAGGCAAAATGTTTCAAAAACAAAAATGTTATTCAATTTTTTTTTAAATACATAAAAAAACTTTAAAAAGAGACGAAATAAATAAAATTTATCACCACTAAGGGTAGGACAACTTTTTTTAAATTTTACCTTGTCTTTCATTATATCAAAGCTAAAAATATATTATTTATGGTTTCAATTTAAAAAATAATAAAAAAATGTTCCGAAGGCGGCGTATCCCCTTTAACATCAAATAAATAAAGGTCCAGTTATTTCGTTAAGGCAGACATAAGTATATGTTTTACCATGTTTCTGTTCTCGTCGGGTCTTACAAAATAAACTGGAGAAAATTTCAAAATTGTTCAACTCGTATAAGTATTTATTTATAGGCCTAATAAATAAAAGTGAATAAATAATGATCCTATAAACAATAATTTGCATAAAAAGAAATAGGAGGGAGGATACATAGGAACAGTGAGTCATTGAGAGGATCAGTGGGAACGAGAGAAAGAGTGTAAAATAATCAAAGTGTTATACTGCATTTAAAAGCATAATTATTATCATTAAATAACCTCAGAACACAACATAGTTTACAAATTAAATAGAAAATATGTATTACGAAAATAGTAAAACATAAAATCTAAGTACAATTACATATATTTAGCTGTAGGCCTATGTTGACTTAATTCATGAGAGGAAATATGCATAGTAAATAGTAGGTTATAAAACAAGAAATAAATAAGTGCAGTTCCATAATTTGTTATGGTTCACGAGATTCCGTTTGGTCTGTGGCTGTTAGATGCGAAGTAAAGCTTCCACTAACTTATTTTGGTTGGTTCAATTAGTATAACCTCTTCTGCACATCTCGCAACCCACTAAGGGAGCAGCGTTTAGCATTGGCGAGCGCGTCGTTCAAGTTTGAGATACACTGTAGTTTGAATTTACATAACAGAGGTCGAGCAAAGTTGGTGGCGAATGGCTCACGCGCGTTACGCTACTCTCCCGTCTTTGTTACAACTTGTATAAAGAGAAGTTCAGAAAAATCGGTAAAATATAACATCCAAGACCAGTACCAACATTTTTTAGAAGTCTGATAATTTGTAAATATTATAATTAAATCCTTTTAATTAACTAAAATATGACTCTAATACAAATTTCAAAATAGAGGCAATCTTTTCGATTGTTTTCATTTGTATCTTGTTTAAAAGTTTTCTTGTTATTAGGGGTTGAATATATTAAACGGCCATTCTTTTTAAAATGTACAAAATTAATATTTTAGTTGCGGCACACTTTGAAAACATTACGTAAAAAAAATCGTGAACTAAATTTTAACTCCATATCGTTTTTAATTTACCTCCAAATTTTAAGGATTTTTATGAAAATGTAATATGTAAATTTGTCTAGAAACTAAGTGTTTTATAGTTTATTTGAAAATGTTTATAACATTTTGTGTAAACAACTCGCTTACGAGATTTGGTGATTTATTTTAGAACCACTGTATAGAAAAAAGAAGAAAAAGTAGAACAGATTAAGTGTTAAACGATCTGTGTTGGAATGGAGCCGTTCCGACAGTCGTACAGTTAAGCCTGGCGGCAGTGTTTTTCTCATACGACACGAGTTGGCATACATTTATCAAATGTATAATTAAACTTCCAATTTAGCCAAGTTGGGGAGGTCTATGGTCCAGTGAACTCTAAAGGGATGTTACCAATTGCAATAATAATACATCATTCTACCCCTAATACACTTTCTTATAGCCTCCTATACTTGATAGGCCTTACTGTTGATAACAATCTTTTATTTGACTCTTATACAGTCTTGCCAAACCAAATTATCTAAAAATACAGAGTGTATCTAAACTACGTTCTAAAACTTCTTGAACGTAATCCTCACATAAAAAAGTTTATATAAACCTAAGTATGCGTCGTCCTAAATAGCTTAGGTTTCCCATTTTATGTTTTCAATAAACTATTAGGCTACTATTTTTTGAACGATGGATGATACATAGTTCATTATATTTATAGCCGGTTGCAAGAACATTCATTAAATTATTTAACAAACCTTTAAATTTAATCTCTCTTTAAAGACTAGTTAAATATAAAATTGTGTTGCAGAAACATAATTTAAATAAATGTCTGTTAAAATAATAAAGCTTTAAAATTTTAATGGACCTTTAAATAGTATGTTGCAAGAACAACAATTACAATTTAACAAACCGTTATACATCTGTTAAAGTAATGTGAGGTAGAAGCTCCTTTAAACCCTTATTAAAACAGCATTTGAGGTTATGTTGAACTTGAACAACATTACTTTAGCTTGTTTGTTATACAGTATTTGCATAATTGGACACTGTTTTACTTGTGTCATTAAACTTATTCTTAAACTTAAAACATACATTATAATTTGCATAGATCAAACTTAAAAATAACTACTACTAAAGTTACATGTTTTCTTAAATTTTCTTTAATTCTAATAACAATATTTTCTTTTTAATCAAAGCACACGCTTTGTAAATATTAGCAGTATCCTGCTCTGTTTGTAATATTTTCATTCTTTTTTTTAACCAAGCTTTATTCTTTTTTGAAATTGAAATGCTGTCTGTTTGTTTGTTTTCAATTATGTTGTTAGATTTCACAAGCTGAATACCCGTGCTTCGCTACAGGGAATTTTTTTATTACTATGATTCATAATTAATTGTAATATTTTTCTCTCGTTTTCTTTCATCTATTATTTCACGAAAGTGAATTATAACATGTATTTTCAATTAGTTTGGTATTTATTGTTCACTGGCTGCCCGTCAATCGTCTTCGTCACAGTAGGCCTATGTGAGCCGAATAAATTAAATCAATAAAAAAATCAGAGCGAAGAGAGTCTTCTTTTTCAACCGCTAAATCTACATACTGGTAAATCACAGTCTTAGCTATATGTTTGCAGATCACCCAGATACGTCTTTAATAATATGCGAATGTATGGATTGGGATTTTTTGATCAGCTTACGTCTAAAATATTTTCTTAAAATTAATAAGTGTCATATTTCAGCTCTCTAGCTTTAAGGAAAGAATATCAATTAACATTTATTTATTGTTTTTAGGGTTTGTTATCACATTTTCAACCTTTAGTAGCACGTAACAAAATGTAAAACTGGTTTATTTTTCATATGTATTTTGTAAGAAATAAATGTAAAAAATATCAGCTCTCTAGCTTTAAGAAAAGTATAAATATAAATATTTATTGTTTTTAGGGGTTGTTATCACATTTTCACAACCTATAGCAACACGTAAAAAATATAAAACTCATTTACTTTTTATATGTGTTTTGTAAGAAATAAATGTACAAAATTTCAGCTTTAAGGAAAGTAAGCAAACAACATATATTGTTTTAGGGGATATTTGAACCCTTAAAGACCAAAAATTTTAATATCCTTTCTTAGTGCGCTTCTATATGACAAATACTTGTATCAAATTTCACGTTCCTACGTGCTAGGGTTTTTGATATAAATAATAAACAATATTTTTTTGTTTTAGGGGCTGTTTCTTTTAATATTTATAGTTTTAGGCGTTGTTACTAAATTTTCACTCTTTAGTAGAATCTGACAAAACGTAAAACTGGTTTATTTGTTGTATGTATCTTATAAGAAATAAATGTGCAAAATTTCAACTCTCTAGCTTTAAGGAAAGTATAAAAATGTATATTTATGGTTTTAGGGGTTGTTATCACGTTTTCACCTCTTAGCAGCACGTAAAAAATATAAAAAAATTTAGTTTTTATATGTATCTTATAAGAAATGAAAATATTAAACATTTTCAGCTTTCTGGCTTTAAGTAAAGTATAACAAACAATATTTATTGTTTTAGGGGTTATTTCAACCCTTATAGGTCAAATATTTCAAAATCCTTTCTTATTTTGCCTCTAGCCAATATGACAAATACATGTATAAAATTTCACCTTTTTAGGAGGTAGGGTTTTTAAGATATATAACAAACAATATTTATTGTTTTAGGGGTTGATTCAACCCTTACAGGCCAGATATTTTAAAATCATTTCTTAGTGCGCCTCTACTGCCTATGAGCAATATATGTACCAAATTTCAAGTTCCTAGGTGGTATAGTTTTTGAGATACTGTGATCAGTCAGTCAGTCAGTAAGTGAGTGAGTGGGTTTTGGATGTTATATATCTATATAGATTACAATTTGAAAAAGAATTTCCTTTACAGTTTCAGTGAAGATTTTCCTTTTAATTCTCTTGGGTTTATTTTCCATTGTTAGTACAACCAGAATAAATTGACACAAAAATAACAAGAGGAAGTAAACAAATGAAGTAAACAAATAGACTAACCTCAAAAACAAGACTACAGGAAATCATATGTTCAAAATCCGCCATGTTGGCAACTGTTAAAGAGTTGTTATATTTAATCTAGCTTTAAACATCCATTACGTAAAGCACCGTTAAAAATGATCTTGCAACACATGACTTTATTTAATTGAACTTTATTTTAATGGACCTTTACGTAATGGGAGATTTAATGAATGTTCTTGCAACCGGCTATTAGTGTTTAAAATCCCTAATTTATCAACAATAATGAACCGATGGTTCTTAATAATTTCGAAAAGGCGGTTGTTTAAATTCTTTGAATAAAAATAACTTAAATAAACGGTACCAGGAACTGGCACATACTTTCTCACAAACATTTTAAAATTATTAAACAGATTCACTGTGACTTCATAATTGTAGGTGGGGAAGGAGATGTGATATTAAAGTAGGAGATTAACTAATAAATATTATTATTATTAGCTAGAGAGAAAACTATTTAATCGATTTCAAACAAATTTGCACCAAACACGTCAATTAGGCCTGTATAGATGCACGAAAAAAGGTTTTGAAAATTTTTGAAAAACAGCCCCTTTACGGCCAAAAAAACACCCAAAAATCAGTTATTTTTATTATTATTAGCTAAACGAGAATTTTTAGAAAGATGCGGTTTTCTGCATATGGTAGGGTACATTAAGGACTACAAATAAGCCAAATTTTATCAAAATCGTTAGAGCGGTTTTTTTATAAAAAAAATAATAACTGATTTTTTGGGGGGAATTTTTTTAAAACCTTTTTCCCTGCATCTATGCAGGCCTAATTGACATGTCTGGTGCAAATTTGTACGAAATCGATCGAATAGTTTTCTCTCTAGCTTTGTATACATACAGAAATACAGACAGATTTTGTACAATATATTTTGTAAAAATCACTTTTTTGGACTCAGGGGGTCCCAAAACGGATATTTCCACAAAAATCTCAACATTGATTTTTTGCGATCACTATACTTTCTCTATACTGTTGTATAGTGAGAAAGTAAAATGGTTATTTTACAACCAAAAATAAAGAACTAAGAAATTTACCTTTTGGAACGAAATTTCTTTACGCGCCTTGCGGTAGGAGTTGAATACAAATAGAAAATGTAATCCGTAACGAAAACCCGTTATCGAATTGGTTGCTATGGTAATGAATTTAAATACATTCAAGAAACATGTGTTTTGGTTCATCAATTAATTTAAGTTAGGAGACGTTCGGTTTCGTCCGGCGTAGTTCGGATATTATCGTCAAGCGTTGATATTAATAATTAAAAGTGAGTTAAATTATCTGACTATTGCAATTTTGTAATGAAGATTCAAGAAATGGAAAGTGTGTGTAATACAAACTTAGAAAAGTAAGTGAATATAATATTATGTTTTGGTACAAGTATTACTGTTTCCTTCCTCTTAATGTTATTATATAATAAAGGTGTAGAATTAATTATAACTCAAAGCTAAGATGGTAACCACAATTAAATGTCCATTCATTGTAAATACATTCGATTAAAATAAAATGTTGGTTCATCAGTCTAGGCCTAACCTAAATTTATTGTATGTTTAATTTACTAGGATTTGAAGAAAAGGCGTGATGAACTTCGTTCCTGAAGGGGGTCCCACGACCGCATACATTTTTTTCATATAATTGAACTCAACGTTACAAGCAATATCTTGTGGAAATAAATGCAATTTATTCTATAATGGAAATGTTTTTGTTTTTTTACACATAATCGTTCTATAAGAAATAACAAAAGTCCACATCCATCAGTATGTCCCAAACAATTTTTCGCGGAAACAAAAAGTCGTACAAATACAATACTGGGATATCGTATGCACAATATAATACAGTTTTTACAATATCTACAAAATTTAAGGGAAGGTGTAATAAATTCATTCTGTTTCTTGGCGCAGCAGTCGGAAGATAATTCATGTTTCATGAAATGAAACACAAACAAGATGTTTCAACAGAACAGATCGTACAGGCTTACTGGTGATATAACGTTAAAAAACCCATGGCAATTGCTTTACTTTAAAGGTGGCGTAGAAAAAGACCTATTTGATTTCTACAAAAATGATTAAGTTGCAAAATGTGTTTGCATAGCCATTTTACGAACACGGCCGTACTAGTAGGAGCAATTGCTAAATTCATTACTTTTGGGTGATGGTGTCGATTAATCCTAATTGAATTATTAGTTTCCAACTTTTTTTCACGTAACACTTTACGAATGATTAAATACCCCTGATAATAATTGAATACCTACTAGTCTATATATATAACACAAACACGTATAATTTAAAATTTTGCTTACGTAGGGCGACACACGTGATGCGAAAATAAAATAATGTTTGATACACTGCTACTACCCAAACTCCAAAATGGACAAAAACACCTTCAGATTATACAAAGTAAAAAATGGGATACAAATTCAAGAAATATTATTGCACTTTAAGGGATGCCGGAAAGCTAATGGACTGGTGTCCGGACACCTATAAAATTCAAGATACTCCAACCTCTTAAAGCAAAATGTCCAAATACATTTCCCAAAGATGTTCTTCTGCCTTGCATAGTAATACTAGTGTGGACAGCATTTTATACAATATTTAGTAGCTTTTACATTTTGTTGTTGTTGTGTGGAATTTCGTATGAGGATATCTTCCAGATTATATACAAAATTATAAACAAAAATAATTTCATTCACAATTTTTCAAAAATGCAACGAAGAAATAACTAACGATTTTCTGGTACATTTCCAAAAGTAATCTTTTGATCGTGGATATTATAACTTTAATTAAAATACTATGTATAGGTTGGACTTTATTTAAATACATGGCGGAGGGGAATATTATTGTGGCGTTAGAATCTAATATTGCAAAATAAAAAATGTACGTAGCATGATAAATATTAAGAGACAAATTCTACAAAAGTAAATTGAATATGATATGAGAGAAGAGGTGACGTATCAGCTTCCTTACAAAAATTAGGTTTTCTTTAATATATCTATTTATTCTACATTTGGGATCAATTAAAGCAGATCAGCTCTACGATCACAAAAGGAGGCCGACCGAAAATTATACCTTAGATCCGATATCAAAATAATAGTAGGCCTACTAAAATGCTTTTATAAAGATAAAAACAACCAAATTGAATGCAATACAAATAAAAGGTACCAGGAACTGGCACATACTTTCTCACAAACATAATTAAATTATTAACACATTCACTGCTAAGGACGCACATGCACACTGCACAGTGCCTTGCACGCCAACCCCCGTATTGTGAGTATTTTCAATACACTATGCATTGCGTGCTTCGCACGCCAATCACCGTATGTAACCCTAACGGTGACTTCATAATTGTATTAAAGTAGGGAGGGGATAGTACATTAAAGTAGGAGAGCATGTAATAAATATTTATTATTAGCTAAAGTGGAAACTATTCAATCGATTTCGAACAAATGTGTATCAAACATGTCATGCTAAAATTATGTTTTACTTTCTCACTATACTATAGTATAGAGAAAGTAAAGTGTTCGTAAAAAAAACGATGTTGACATTTTTGTGGCAATATCCATTTTGGGACCCCCTGAGTCCAAAAAAGTTTTTTTTACAAAATATCTGTATATCTGTATGTATACAAAGCTAGAGAGAAAACTATTCGGTCAATTTCGAACAAATTTGCACCAAATATGTTAATTAGGCCTATATAGACGCACGAAAAAAATGTTTGACAAATTTTGAAAACCAACCCACTTTTTGGCCAAAAAAATCCCAAAAATCAGATACTATTATTATTATTAGCTAAACGAGAATTTTTTGAAAGATGATGTTTTTTGCATATGGTAGGGTACATTATTGGCTACAAATAATGCAAATTTTATCAAAATCGTTAGAGCGGGTTTTTATAAAAAAATAATAACTGATTTTTTGGGGGTGCTCAAAAAGAGGGTTGTTTTTCAAAAAGTTTCAAAACCTTTTTCGTGCATCTATACAGGCCTAATTGACATGTTTGGTGAAAATTTGTTCGAAATCGATCGAATAGTTTTCTCTCTAGCTTTGTATACATAGAGACACATGGCGACTTTGTCATTGAAACGCGTTTGAGTCAAATTATAGCTTGACTATTGTAGTAGCTCGTGCATCACTGAAGATGGCGACTTTGTCGTTGAAACGCGTTTGAGTTAATAAACGTATTAGTTGTGAGATTTTGTGTTCTAAGTTTATTCTATTAAGTATATCTTCTCACAAGTCAAGCTCAATCTATATATTTAAAGCCGTAAGGAAAAAAAACATTTGGACAGTTCGTCTGAGACTTCTACTGGGCCGATTTACATGCGGTTTTTACCAAAACAAAGGTTGTCTGTTCTATATTAGCAGGTTTTATTTGTATTTTGAAAATATTTTCGTTAAATGGGTCAAAAATGAAAAATAGACTTTTCTTACGGAGATTTAACATGGGAGAAAAGTCAACTTTTTCAATCCTTTGGACAGTTTATCTGAGACTTCCACTTGACCGATTTACATTCAGTTTATACCAAATAAAAGCAAAACTTTTCTATATTAACAGGTTTTATTTACTTTTACGTCAACTTAATTTCTTAAATTAAAAAAATCAACATTTCTAAACCTTTGCAATGATTTTATTTTACAGTTCTTCAATCAGCTGATTTGTAAACAAACAAGGTATTTTGTCTAACAACAGAAAAAGAGCAAACGCTTATATAATATAACAGCTGATTTCACCTATCATATGTACAAAACCTAGCGTAGATTGTATTTTGGGGTTATGTTAACAATTACAATTCATCAATAATGTAATCCTTCTGAAGTTGATTTTTTTTTAAATATGATTTACAAAATTAAGGTAGGCTATAATACGTTATAAGATTTGGTTTGAGGTTATAAAGTGAATATAAATACAACCTTTTATTAACAATGAATTTATTTATTTATACAAATTTATGAAACATACCCATTCGTTTAACTTCGGAAACAAACATACATATTCGTATAACATATAAATATATTCGAGTAATAATTTCTTTATTATAATATTAATAACTTCTAAATAATTTTATAATCAATATGAAATAAAAACCAATTAAAAGATAACATTTATATCTTTATCTTGATATATAATTAAGGCCTACATAAATACAACATTTATTATTTTAAATTATTATAAATTTATTATAAATTATTTTAAACATTAAAATTTTTACAAATAGGCCTACATTTTTAAATTGTAATATTTTTCATGGTAGTTAGCAACAGTATTATTTATGCAAGGTAATGGTTTTTTCTCCTTTCTTTCCTAACTGTATTGATATCCCAAAAAAATAGATTACGTGTATAAAATATTAGTTAAATTCACTGATTGTCGAATCCATTTTTTCTTCTTTAATTTTGCTACAAGAAAAATAATTGGAAGGAAATAGCATTTTTAAAGTACATATTATACATGTTTCGCACCATCTGCCTAGCGCTTCACTCACCACAAATGGAGCTGTGTCCACCGAGTATCGACGGGCAACTATCTATATATTTTAAGTTAGGCCTAGACTGAACCAAAATAAATAAATAATGTTTATTGTTGATTCAGTAATCAGCTTTAGTCTCTAATATTTTCATTAACAGTTCATTTCAAATTTTAAATCAATTATTAGTATTTCTAATTTTTAGGTTAGATTTTTATTAAAGTAGACCTGAGCCATGCTGACTACACAACGGGTTCCAACGGCGCACACCGGGTTCCAACATGGAGTTGGAGAGGTGGGGGGTTGGCTTGCGGAGCACGCAGGGGTCTCCCCTAGTATTTATTTATAAACATTAGCCTAACAACTCTTTACACAAGTTATTAACTAAATCAAGTGCAAGCTTTTATTGAGTTTGCAGTAGTTTATTTAACGTAACCCGATGTTTAGTCTGTAAGTGAAAATTCTAAAAATATTGTCATTAATAAGTTCGGTGTTGGAAGCGTACGTGTGCAGACTTAATAACTGTAATAGCTAAACATGTGTGGCATGAACAAGTTGATAATGTAATCAGGTCGCAGGAAGTGAAATTATTATCAAACAAACCGTGGCATAAGTAAACACAACCTATACACTGAGGCAGAGTTTAATAACGTTCCCAAGTAAAAGTCACGATTTGACGCCACGAGAGACATGATACCGTAAAATAGTATTTATTTAAATTATTCTATAAACAATGCAAGATAGAGTTTCGTGTTAAAAAGCAACAACTCATTTACTCGTGTTCTAAATCAATTTTATTATTAGCGAATTTCCATAGGAAAAATGAGCTATTGCAGTGGCCCTTATGGTGAAACCCAAGGTCGGGAGTAGCAAATGAGCACCGCTCATGGTCCCCAGATCACGTTTTGGGGTGTCATTAAAAATCATATATATACATGTTTATATGTGTTCGCACTCTAGCGGCTGCATTTTAAGTCCGATTTGGTTCAAATTTGGTACACATGTTGGTTGTCTACGTCGCTCGGACGAGTTTGTTAGCCAAAAATATCCAACAATGGGAAGCACGTTTTTTGACCGAAAGTAACAACTTTTTTGAGATTTTTCCTACGAGAATGAATTTGTTTTTGACTTTTTTTCTACACATAGACCCTATAAATGTAGGATGGTATTCTTCACATTTTGTTTTTTTACGCGACCTTATAGCTAGCTTGGTTCCCCCAAAATCGATCAAAACATAAACTGCCATAGAAGTACCCGGTTCAAAGCCACGCGGTGGTTTCCAATAAGGGGGTTGGCGTGCGAAGCACGCAATGCGTTGTTTATTGAAGATACTACCAATATGCGGAATGGCGTGAGAACCATTTTGCAACTATTCAGCACCGTCGTGAATAGACCTATTTCTCAAATTGTTGGTTGAAACCATAAACCTTGGTTTTGGCGAGAGAGCGAGCTCTCGAGTTATTATTGACTGCTTCCGTTTAGGACGTTTGCAGTAGTATGTGATATTAGTGACTTTATTGTGGTATTTGACTGAATTAAGTGTGTGTTTGGGGACGAGCTTGGATTTTTATGAGTTTAGAAATGACTCAAAAATTCAGTCAATTTATGGTGGGTCGTGCACAAGGCGCAGTGGTCTGTTCCTGCGTTCTTGAGGTGGAGCGGGATCTGTCACGATTTCGGACAGGTGTGTGTGTTTCGAGCATTCTGCTCGATCGGCTAACTTTTGTGTTAGCTTGATGATGAAGTCATGGATAGTCTCGGATTTCAGACCTTGGGTAATGGTTGTATTTCGAACGAACCAAGGTGAGTTGGTTAACATTCGAAATGTATTGTTTTGGAAGGAAGCCAGCTTCTTCCTTGCGTCGGTGCTAAGTAGAGAATACCAAGCTGGGGCGGCGTAGGTGAGAATGGGGCGAAGATATATTTTGTACATTGCCAGTCTGATGGAGAGGGGGAGTGAGCTTTTGTGGCTAATCACGGGATAAAGTTTGGAGCGAGCTCCAATAGCTTTTCCAATGACTAGTCTCACATGATGTTTTAGAGTTAGCCTTCGGTCTAGGGTGACACCTAGGTATTTTACTTTATTTGTCCATGCTATGGGAGATTTGTTAAGGTGAAGAGTGGTTTTAGGCGTTGTTTTCGCATAAGTGAAACGTATGGCTTCTGTTTTGTCTGTGTTAACAGCAATTCTCCACTTTCGAAGCCAGGGTTCGAGTAGATCCAGCTGACGTTGGATGATTTTTGTGCCGAAGTGCACATTGGCGGTTGTGTAGTAGAACATGGAATCGTCAGCGAAAAGACGTAGGGTTACTGGGTGATGAACAGGGATGTCGTTAGTGTACAGAAGGTACAGTAACGGGCCAAGGACTGAGCCTTGGGGAACTCCGGCTTCGATAGGCCTTGGAGTTGATAGTGTACCTTCGACGGAAACCTGGAACCATCTGTTGTCGAGGTACGATTTAATTAGGTGAACATAGCATGGAGGGATTGGACTATGGGCTAGCTTGTACAAGAGCCCATCGTGCCAAACCTTGTCGAAGGCTTTGCTGATATCCAGGAATACAGCTATGGTGTGAAGGTTTTTGTAACTCACGTCAGCGGGTTCAGCTGCGTGGTCGAATTATTTATTGACTATTGGTTAGATACAATTCTATTACAACCGACGAAGCCTTTGTGAGAAATTTATTAGTTCACTAGCGATAATAGACCTAATGAAGGCGGGAAAATAGAAACTAAAATTATAACATAATGCGCAAAACATAGACTATGGATTTTTATTTATATGGGTCTAATTAACTTTCCTAAGTCATTTCAATTTACTAGGTTACATTATGAAGGTTACTCGGGCATCAGGAAAAGAATACATTTTTTATCTTTGCCAGAATTATGCAAATACAAAATGTAAACCTTTTGTAGGGCTATATTATTTAAATTCAGATATAATATCATAAACTATTCAAAAAATTAGCTCTGATTTAGGCCTGCGAAATAACTTTTAAACATTTAGCCGTACAAAACAAATTTAAATTCCTAAAGAAGTTTACGCATGTCTGACGAATCTAAAAAAGTAAACCTAATTGATGTAAAATTTTACGAATTTCTGAGAAGTGTAGTTAAGTGACACGTACTGGGTTCACATAGAATAAAACGTTGGAACGTTGGCTAAGTGACTGTTGCTGGGCCTTAATATTATTAGAGAGTAGCTAGATGATTTATTTTAGAGTTTTGTGTAAGCCCGTAGTGTAAGATGATTAAAAAACCATTGGGTGTGCTTAAGACCACACGTTGGAAGTTATAACTTCTATGGCCGATTTATATTTTTATCAGTATTAATATTAGAGCAGAATAAAGGTCAAACAAATTACACAAGTCAATATATTGTAAAAAAATATTGTATCATATTTTGAAATTGCATAACTAACTATAATATTATAATTATAATATAGTAATGTTATCTATATAATATATATTATATATAATATATTATATAAAAGCCAAAACCCACTGACTCACTGACTCACTAATCACGATTTCTCAAAAACTACCGAACGGATTG
>JAGFPH010002742.1:836-17417 GCA_018207615.1 Philaenus spumarius | reverse complement strand
TAACCACTGAACAAGTCAATATAAACAATTTAAAACAAGTATAAAATAAATAAGAACACAACCAAATCAACATAGGGAACGTTCGCCATTTTGCTAACCTTATAGATATAACAGTTATGCCAGGTTAGCATTACCAGAAGATCTTTTAGGAAAGTAAGAAGTTTCAGGATTTACTTTTAGGAAACTTTTATTTGTTTTCAAACTGAAAACATACTGTGATTGGATTCTGTAAGTTAGCTTAGGTACAGGGTATTTTAGGTTGTTATTCTGATACAGAAAACATCATAGAATATATAAACTAAAAGTTTCCTTTTCATAACGTAAAGGAATCTCCTTTTTTCCAAGTAACATTAACGCGCAACATTCTTATTCATTAAATTTGGCAACATTGTTATTTCTCATTTCATCATATGTTTGTGTATTCATTTCTGTGGTGAATGTTAATTATTCGTGGTTTATTAAAATAAATGTATATTTTGCGCGTTTATTTTCTATTGTTATAGCTTTTCTATTTTGTTTACGATAGTCTATATATTTAAAGCCGTAAGGAAAAAAAACATTTGGACAGTTCGTCTGAGACTTCTACTGGACCGATTTACATGCGGGTTTTACCAAAACAAAGGTTTTCGGTCCTATATTAGCAGGTTTTATTTGTATTTTGAAAATATTTACGTTAAATGGGTCAAAAATGAAAAATAGGCTTTTCTTATGGAGATTTAACATGGGAGAAAAAGTCTACTTTTTCAATCCTTTGGACAGTTTGTGTAGGACTTTCACTGGGCCGATTTACATTAAGTTTATACCAAATAAAAGCAAAACTTTTCTATATTAACAGGTTTAATTTACTTTTACGTAATCTTAATTTCTTAAATGAAAAAATCAACATTTCCAAACCTTTGCAATGATTTTATTTTACAGTTCTTCAATCAGCTGATTGTAAAGAAGCAAGGTATTTTGTCTAACAACAGAAGAAGAGTAAACTCTCATTTAATATAACAGCTGATTTCACCCATCATCTGTACAAAACCTAGCGTAGATTGTATTTTGGGGTTATGTTAACAATTACAATTAATTCATCAATAATGTAATTATTCTTCTGAAGTTGATTTTTTAAAATTACAATTAAGGTAGGCTATAATACGTTATAAGATTTGCTTTGAGGTTATAAAGTGAATATAAATACAACCTTTTATCAACAATGAATTTATTAATTTATACAAATTCATGGAAGATACCCATTCGTTTAACTACGGAAACATACGTACATCTTCGTATAACATATAAATATATTCGAGTATTAATTTCTTTATTATAATATTAATAACTTCTAAATCATTTGATAAGCAATATGAAATAAAAACCAATCAAAAGATAACATGTGTATCTTTATCTTGATATATAATTAAGGCCTACATAAATACAACATTTTACAAATAGGCCTACATTTTTAAATTACAATATTTTTCATGGTAGTTGGCAACTGTATTATTTAGTCAAGCTAAAGGGGGTTTCTCCTTTCTTTCCTATCTGTATTGATATCCCAAACAATTAGATTATGCGTATAAAATATTAGTTAAATTCACTAATTGTCGAATCCATTTTTTTCTTCTTCAACTTAACTACAAGAAAAATAATAGGAAGGAAATAGCATTTTAAAAAGTACATTTTATACATGTTTCGCACCATCTGCCTAGCGCTCCACTCACCACGAAAACTGTATCCGCCGTTTGTATCTATATATTCTAAGTTAGGCCTAGACTGAACCAAAATAAATTAATAATGTTTATTGTTGATTCAGTAATCAGCTGTAGTCTCTAATATTTTCATTAACAATTTATTTCAAATTTTAAATCAATTATTAGTATTTATAATTTTTAGGTTAGGTTTTTATTAAAGTGTATTCCTGAGCCTTGATGACTTCACAACGGGTTCCTACGGCGCACACCGGGTTCCAACAGGGGGGTTGGCGTGTGCGGAGCACGCAGGGGTCTCCCCTAGTTATTCTTTATTTTCTTCGTGCCGGTACAATGTTTACTTTTTTCTTGCTTAGTGAAAACATAACCAAAATAGCTGAACGTTAACCTGTATTTGTTTTGTTTTATTTCTTTTTGAACTTCTATAATATTGATTTCGGCGCGTTGTCTATCCGTTTTGAGACTAAGTTAAGTGCCTACTACTTTCAGAATATGAACAAATTTCACTTTATTTAGTCTCACTTTCCTACACAATTACCAACTAACCAATCTGATTTTTTGACAGCAAAAAGACTTCCTATTTTATTTTATAAAGAAATTTATAACCAGTTTTATAGACATGTTGTTGTTTCACTGGTTGCGAGAAAAATGTTTAGGTACTCTATTACTTAATAATTGTTTTTGTAAACTATTTATCCAAATCAAAGTTTTGTAACGTCCCCTGCAATTAACAAGTTAGATTACAAGCATTGAGGGTTTTGTTGGTCGAACAACTGAAGCCTATCCCCAAATGTACAAGTAAGTTACAATTTTAATATTACAAGTCCCGGTGTTTACAAGCTACTATATATAGTTACAGGTGTTTCATGAAAAATGTTGACTCTTGTTTTTTTAAGAACAGCAACAGGAAACGAGTTATTTGACATAAAGCAAATATTGTACCAGTACTTTCGTTGATCTATATGCCAAAACCTACCATTCAAAAGAAAAAATCAAATCGTATATTTATTAATTGTACTAGACTGATAACAAACTAGACTGGAAATTTAAAGGACTGAGAGTCGATGGCTGTTTTTAACAAACTTAAGATTTGCTGATGATGCCATGATTATAGCTACAAACACCAGAGGAATTGCAAGAAATGCAGAGCTGACTAGTGCATGGGAAAACAGCGGGTCTTATACTGGCTCTAAAGAAAGAAATATTGGTATCTGGGTAAAATAGGAAAGTTATCAAAAGATATAAAGGCCGTAGTACTAACAACTTGTGTACATCCGGTAATTTTGTATTGACCTCAGACTTCCAAATTAGATCGGAAATTGGAAATTACGGAGGTGAAAATGTTCAGCTGCATACTTGGAGTAAAACTTAATGACTGAAAAAGAAATAGAGAAATATTGGAAAGATTGAAAGTTAAGGAAGGAGGCAGATATGATAAAATGGAAATGGGCAGGTCATATGACGGAGAACCGTTAGACCAAGATGTGTACGGAGTGGATACCACGGGAAAAGCTAGAAAAAGATACAGATTAGCTCTAAGGTAGAAGATGAACTACAGAACTAGCCGCAAAATTGGGGTTACATGGTTCGCAGTAGTTAAAAATAAAATAGAATGAAGAAAAATTCGAAATAAACTATAAAAATAGATTATTGTATTAGGAATACGATTATTTTATTTTGTTATAGTAAAATATTACATTTTTTATTTGTTTATAGTATAAGTAATGAACTTGTTAAACCAACTCATTTTCCTCTTAGGAGAGGCTTTTGTCCCAAAAAGAATGTCAATAAAGCTACTATTATTACAGGGTTATTACTCTTAAGGGTCGGCTCTAGCTGTCGGCCATGTTGGCTGACTCTCCATAAGGCCAATGTTAAATTAAAATCCAAATTTTTCCTTTATTTTTGATCGGATAATTATGAACAATATGTCATTTTAAAGCTATGGCCAATATGCATGCAAATGGCTTTTCCAAAAGTAAGAAAAACATTTTGTTTAATATTTATTTAACAATTTAAAACATTGATTTTTAATAATTTTATGTTGTCACTATTAATTATAGCGAAAAACTGCCAAGCCATTCGCCTGTAGAATTTCGTCCCCAATAGTTTGGTATTTTTTTAAAACGCTATTTGAACAATTGCGGGTTTTAAATGGATTTAGGCTGAGCAATGTCCGTATAACCTACCGCCGCTATAGAGTGATTTAAATGTTTTTTTACGTTGTAACTATTAATTATACCGAAAAATTACCAAGCCATTCGGATGAAGAATTTTGTCCCCAAGAGTTTGGTATTTTTTTAAAAACGCTATTTGAATAATTGCGGGTTTTAAATGGATTTAGGATGAGCAATGTCCGCGTAACCTACCACATTGTTACATGAGGCATAAAGGTATTTATTTTCAAATTCAGTGTTACTGCTAAAATTGTTCTCATAATAGGCACTAATGCAAATTATATCATGTTCTTAAAACTTTGGAAATAGCATTCAATCTTAGTTCTTAATTGAATTTAAGGGTAATTTTCTGGCTGCGTCCGACTTAGTACAAGCGTCTGGGACCATACTGAGCGAGGGAACGCATCCCCTCCTTTCATTTGTCTACATCTTGATGTTCCTTTCGCCTTCCCGCCATAGTTATTAATTAGTTAATATTTCAACATAAAATTCCTACCCTTAACTAACTAGTTTTGCTAACTTGTCAAAAATATACTCAGACAATACATAACATTCATTTCCATTTATATATATATATATATAATTCCTACTCTGTAGGTATTATCGTTAATTATATAATCAAATATTCTAGATAATACACATGTAATCAATATTTAATTGGTCAAATATTCTAGATTACGCCTGTCTTAAACAAGTAAACATATTTTACCATTCTTTCTCTGATAAAATATTTCTTTGAAGTATGTTGTTTTTTATTATTTTTTTTTAATACAACTGGTTTAGTTAGCGACGCTTCTGTTTAATTAATCAGTAAGAAAAATATTGTGTCATTGCAGACAAATAAATAATAACTTTGGTGAGGAGGCAAAAGGAATATGTAGTGGGGACAATTGAAAGGAGAAACGCTCCCTAACACTACCAGTCGTTTTCTACTTTGTAGGTTTACCCCGAGATCCAATTAAACTATGGCCCCTTAGAGCAAGTAATCGAAATGCAGTAGACTTTTCATTCCTGTAAATATATAACTTAACAATAATATAGCTTTTTGATCAAAGCTTAAATATCATTACCTCATACTGTACAATTTATTTATACAAATTGTCTGCAGTTCAAAAAATTAAAAATTTGTATACATTTTTATCTATACATTTATAAGAGAAAATTTTGGTTATTGGCTAGGCTGGACATTTTCAAGTTTTAAAGTAAAAGTTACACGATAGAAAAATACAAATTAGCCTAAAAAAGGTGACATAATAAAATCCCGTGAACTATTAGAACTTGTATTTATTTTACACGATTATAACATGTCGAAATAACACCAGAAAGCACTTCCACTGACACGATTTCGACAGAAATCTAATTTACTACGTAAATTGTTGATCCAATTTTACTGCAACTTTCTTTAATAATTTTCTCTTACTATTCAAATGCCATTTGTAAATTTATAGCAGAAAGAGATGGTTTTAATAGTAATTTATAAACCTTTCGGTATTTACCATTATTGTTGCCACGAGTTACTATTTCTAAATATTTAACACATCGTTTCATAAAATTCCCTGCTTATTTTTGAGAATATTATTTGCTTTAAAAAATGACTTTCATTTAAAAAAAGTCGCATAACCTAAAAGTTCAATTGAAATTTACTATACCGGTACTGTATTAAAGTCGTACGTAGGCATAATATTTAAAATGCCAGCATAAATAAATTAACTAACACCAATTTAAACCGTTTGGCGGTGCTTTCATTTATAAATTTAATTAACTACTCTGTATGAAAAACTAAGAACATTAGGCCTACCTGTAATAGAACGCAGTAAATTTGAACTCGTTAATGATTTTACGTCAAACTATTAAGCTTAACCGTTTGAAATATGTTAGATTTTAAAGTCCATTAATACAATCATTGAAATTTGATCAAAATTCTAGTTCTTGGTGACAAAAGTAGGCCTACACAATTATACTTTGTATAAATACTGTAATTGCTGTATAAATTAAATTATAAACTATTTTGGTGCACTAATAAATATTTGCTATTTTAAACCAGCGCAGCGTTTGTAAATATTCAGTCATTTTAAACTTTTAATTTACTAAGAAGCTAATCAAATATGTTTTTTAAATTTTACAATGATTTCCTTATTTGGTTCACACGTGTATTAGTAAGTATATTATAGGTTTAAGAACAGCAAGAAACCCATTTCTAACTAGCCATTTCTATTATTATTTTCAGTCAAATTATAAAAAGGGGTTTCTACTTTTTAGGAAACTAAATATTTAAATTGTAAAAGGGTATTAATATTAATGTTTTGTATTGGCAAATATAACTAAAACAACTTGATTGCCGAAGATTTGTTGGCCTATATTATATTCTATTTATTATGACTTATTCAGACATAGCCTAGAAACTATAATCCAATAAATTAAAAAACTAGGCTTTTAAATATGATCGATACTTGAAAATGTCAACCTGATAATTTATAAACTTGCAAATTTGACTGTTAATTACAAGTATAAGCAACAAATACAAAACACGTGTCTTACCTGACATATTCGTAGACGTGAGGCGGATCCACATACACACTGACACTTCTGACCACGGCACTCTACTGAGCGCTGTAGGCAACGATACGCTACAACACATGCGCAATATGCACCCTTCGCGTCAATACCCCTGTCCCACGACACCGGACTGGAAAACCCCGATATGTCGAGTTATTTAAACAACCCAATGCTGAAAACTAAGGTAAACAAACAGTGAACTGAGTTTGTGTGCAAGTCGTGCTGGTGTCGCGATCTAGTTGTCAAAATAGAATGTAGGCCGGTTATAAATCACTATCACACATTTAACCCCAAATACATTCATCATAGGTCCTAACTCACAGGCTAAACAATTATCAAAACAAATAATTCGGGTCAATTCCTCTGAACTAACGCAGAGGTCTGAACTCAGATAATATCCAAGGGTTTAAAATGGTCTAAACCTGTTTAAAAAGCTATGGATATATATATACAGTATAAGCGAATGACAAAATGTGGAGTATACCATCCCAAGATTGCAATTTTGCTGATGGTATAGTATGGGAGAAAAAATACTTTGTGAAATTACTTTTAACGGATCAAATATTTGGGCACATATGGCGCCGGAAATGCTAACTCGCCACGGTTATATAAGTACAATGAGTTACATGAGTCTGTTTATGGAAGCGGGAGCGGTTACTCAAATCGCGGCGGTGCGTAAATCCAGCCACTTAGACATACGAATCGCGGTGTTTTTTCACCGTCATATTTACAGTCTGCCGCTGTAGGTAACCACCCGTGCATAAATGGGGCTTAAAGGTATGGTAGTGATGATTTAATTTATTTTACAATAACAATTGTACGAAAATGCATCTCCTGTGATGAGTATGATCAGCAAGAATGACGAGCCCATTAATAGTCCAGTCAAATGGTGTTTTTTCCAGGAAAAAAAGCATAGAAGTTTTTTTCTCACTCGTTCTGTATGTTTTTTTGGGTGCTGAAGCCCAATTTCAACTTTGCTACTTCCCACGGATATGGCTTCACAACGAAAATCGCAAAAACACTAACAGATTTCGACTTTTTTAAAGTTTTTTGCAAAAAGTCATCAAACTTTGCACTTCGCGAGGTAGATTGTTCTATCTTATCTTCTAAAGCGAGAGATAATTGTCTGTCTGCTAAATGGATCTGGAATCTCCGTCTAAGGATTTTTGATTTTATATGGGGCTTTTGGCCATGAGAAATCGATTGGAAATGGTCACCAGTCTGGGAAAATTCGTTTCTACGTCTTTTTATTAAATTAAAAAGTGAAATTTGTCCATTTTAAACAATACAAAGCACAGCTGATGCAAATGTTTTCAATGCCATTACAATAATCATCTGTTTTCTTTTAAACTGTATTTTATTAGAGGTAAGACTAATGTTGTATCTATTTATAGTTACCATGGCAACGAATACTTCTGCTAAATAAACATACCCTTTATTTAGTTGTTTAATGTTATAGGCCTAACCTAAACGATGTTCACGGAAATTTGCAATAGTAGTTATTGACCTGAGCGAACTAGGCCATAGGCCTAAATCGATATTGAAATATTAAACTTTACTTTAGGCCTGACTTATTTCTGAGGCATAGCGTTGAGATTATGGTTAATCCTTTAAACTGTATTTTTATTACAGGTAAGCCTAATGTTGTATATACCCTTTATTTAGTTGTTTAATGTTATAGTAGGCCTAACCTCAAAACTCAATAATCCAATATTTATTATTGAAATCATAGCCCTGCTTATAATCGAGCTTTAGCTCGGTCTCCTGGTACTATAAAATTAAAGTATATTAAATTTCCTTCAAAAAGCACCCCTCAAATGTATTTTCTGGTTGAACGGTTTGGCCACTAGAGCGCGCTGAAAAAAGGCCAAAATTTCCTACTTTGTGGACAATCCAGTTTTTTGTTAGTTTTTTGCTTGTAACTAAAAAAACCATGCTTGTAATTACAAAAAGCTTGCATTCTGCAAATTGCACACTTTAATCACTTATTTTGGCCAAAAGTTGTAGCCGCTAGACGCGTTGAAATTTTATGTCATTTACGCGAAATCGCTAAGTCAAGAATCCTTCACCCAAAACTCTATAGACCTATATTGGCTATATTATCACTATTTACTTATTAAAAACTATTTACTTGGGCTTTGTAATTAATATTACATGTAATTACTTATTAATTATTCATCGATTAAATTACTAATTAATATAATATATATATTTAATATATATATATATATTAATATATATATTAATATTTAATATAATTAAATAATTACTTAAATTTTTTGACCAAAGCATGTTTGCTTATTCAGACACAAAATACTTATATAAATAGTTTTGAAAAAACTATTTAGTATTCATTTTCATATAAATTATCATCATTAATATAGGTAGGTAAATAAAAAAGAGATGGACATTTACAGTCTATGGCATTTAGCGGTTGAAGGTCTGGTTACTCTTCATAATTATAAAAGGGAAACACATCATTATTAGCAATGATACTATAGAACTAATTGTTGCATTTTTTATTAGTATGAATGCAGTGAATTCAATATTGTATTCCTCTTTCATCTGCAACCACTGCTTGGGCTATTGGCTCAGGGGCAGGCTCTTCATCTAAAAAATGAAAGCAAAGATGATAGTATTAATGAAGCTCCATGAGAATTTAATTCAATTAATAGGTACGGTACTAGAGATGTAGAGATTTCAAATGTATATGCAGCAGCAATGAAAATTACCTTGTTCTTTCGAAATGTGTTGGGTTTGAGGTGTGTCGTCCACTTCGTCAAAACCTTGATTATCAACAGTGAAATATTTTCCCATATTGCCACAATTTCCTTCACAGTTTTGGAAAATCCGGAAGCAATATAGGCCAGCTTTCTTACACCCACAATGTCCTTTGCAGTCTCTCTTGCATTTGCATGAAGTGAGCTGCAGCAGTTTGGTAAGTGCAGGTGGCTTGAGGGTGGTGCTGTGCTTGAAGACCATATCTGTTCTTCATCCACCCCAACTGTGTAGAACAGATATGGTGTAGAATACATGATGGTGTTTTGCTACAATCACCATGAAACTCTTCACCACACGTACCGCGTAGCCTTTTATTTTTGCAAGGGGTGTTAGCCCTATGACCATAAGAAAAACATAAGAAGCATTGTTTAACGGCGATTGAGTAAGCATTTAATGGCATAATTACATAATCTAATTTTATTTTTTCTGGGAGTTTGTCTCAAGAAAATATTATCTTTATAAAATGAGTTTTTATTATGTTTTTTGTTATTTTATCTTTTTTGGTTATCCTGTATGCATCTAGGATCTTATATCTGCTTGTAGCATAACTAATTATTTCATTGGGTTCAATTTCTGGTTCTGCATATACTACGCCTACCGTTTTTATGTCCTGGGACATTTTGCGTCTTAAGTCATTTTTAGTTTTATCTTCTAGGCCTACTTGGTTGGTTGGTAAGATTGTTAAAATAGCTTTTTGAAGTTCAGATTCCTGAGGATCATCATAAATCGGATTATCATCCATTTTTAGCATGGCTAAGCCTGAAAAAGTACAGGCCCAGCCGGATTTTTGTATTTGAAATTCCTAACAGTACCTGCAGTATGTTTGGTATAATATATCTAGGTATAATATATGATTGTATGGGTTATTTATTTGCTACTTACTTTTCTGTGAAAGGTTAGTTACACAGAACACAATTATGCTACATGTTAACTATCAAAAAAAAAAAAATTACAATATAAAACAAGATTTGACAAGCTCTAATTGAAACTATAACTTATCGCTTTGAAGGAACCGCTTCAGTTGAGACACGAACTAAGAATGAACTTCTTCCACTTCACAGCTCACAATATCACAATATAATAATTATTGTCTTTTAAGACTAGTTCGTTTTTCAGGGTTCCTTAACCGTATTTCGACCAATCACAATCGACAAAGTGTACCAACCTACGTGTGAAATTGTAAATCTACCGGGTACATTCCTGGTAGTTATCAGCGAGATAAAAACCCATTGTAGAACGCAATATACTTATCAGGTGGATTTGTCGGCAGGTTAAATTTACCCTCTGGGTAACTATCGGGAACTTTATCGGGAGATTGTAGAACCGGGCCTAAATCAAAACTGATCGGTAGATTTAAGTAGTGACAGACCTATGGAAAAGTATTTTATAAAGCGAACGCCACCCTTGGATAGATAGAGCCACGATCGCAGATAATCATCGTAAAAATATTCGACGTAATCACGATTATTGGATCGTTTTAGTGCGTTTTATGGACATATTAAATTCAGTCGACTGTTCTGTAACTTTTTTGAAATTGCTGGATTTTGTTTTCATGATGGATGCCCGTCATAACCTGTTTACTCTATTGTTTACAAAAAACCGTTGTTTTGACATTTGATCAGCGCTATAGTTTACTCTGAGCTCAAGGGGGGAAACTAAAAATGAAAAACATGAATAACATGGGATGTCACTACTTAAGAGTAATGTATACATTGCAGATTGTGTCAATTAATCAACTCCTATAAAAGCGAGTGTACTTAAGAGCGCACGTGGAGTAACATTTAAAGAATAAATAAATTGTCGGTTAACTTAATAATAGAACAGCTAATTTCATCCATCATCTGTAATACGCAAACAAAACTTAGCGTAGATTATACTTTGTGGTTAACTTCAATCAATAATATATAGCCTATAATATTAATAACTTCTAAATCATTTGATCTATCAATATGAAATAAAAGGCAATTAAAAGATAATATTTTTATCTTTCTTTAACCCTTTTGGTCCCAGCAGTTAAAAATTTAAAGAAAAAAATATTTTTATGAATATTTCAATCAAAATAGGTCTAAATATGACTAAGAATTTTTATTTTAACTTTTTTTGTTTTTATATATTATATACATACCACATGTGCATGATCACATACAAAAGTACTCAAAGAGCATAAGGAATAAATTAGATTAAATAACATAATTCATTGGAAAATTGTACAAAAACGGCTTTATTTCAGAAATATTAAAAATATTATGAAAAAAATATTAAATTTTAATTTTAGAAATTTATAAAAGGAGATTTTTTGGAAATGTGAAACAATTTAAAGCAGTTGCACTACCTGGACAGGCAAAGATAAACCATACATTTTTCACATGATAGTGTACACTAGATCTGTAAGTGTTTTGACATGAAGAAATAATTATAAAATTACACTGTACACATAAAATGTACATGTCGTATTGGGAATTTTTATCTAAATTCTTAGTTAGTTTCGCAACACTGGTTGAAAGAAATGAAAAGTAGACAACATGTCGGATCTCTCAAACACTAGTCAAGGTAAGGCTTATAACTTTATGTTATTTACCAGTTGCTATTACTGTTATATGTTTTCTGATGTATTATTATAAAGCTTATAGACTGAATATAGCTATTAGCCACGATTACCGTGGTTGTTAAGGCGTCAAAGCTTTATCAATCTTCATGGCAACCATCAATGGAAAAGTTGTGGGTTCAGCTCCCATTGACCCCGAATAATTTTCTAAATGGTTTCTTAACAGACATCATTGGCTGTGGTTCGGATTCCACGTAAAACTGTAGGTCCCGTCTTCATTAGGCTTAAAGTGCAAAACAGTAGGACGTTAAGCACCAAAAAAAACTGAATATAGCTCTAAAAAGGCAATATAACCAAATATTTGGCATATATTCTTGTAAGATTTTTTGCAAAACTAATGTACATAATCATGTTCGTTTATACTCAAAGGGTAAAATTGTCCCATGTGAACTGTCCAAGATCGTGTACATTGTGACTGAAGGGTGGTGTTGTTTACTGCCTCTTGCAGTATTATTTTGTGTTATATTTAACAAATATAGGTATTATTTGTGTTTATATTTAGCTGAATCACTTTCTTTTCAGGTGAAAAGTCATACTCACCACAGTCAGGACCATCATGGCGCCATGCAGGAGGGCCAGGAATTGGTATTGAACTTTCAGCATTGGCTCTGTTGAAAAAGCTGTTTTATTCTACCTACCACCTCTTTCAGATGATAAAAATAGTCTTTTTTAGCTGTTTCTACAGTCAAGGTAGACATATTTTCCAAACCTCCGTTTATGACCATAAGAGAACTAAAAGACAGAGGTCATTGTTCTAATGACAAGGATGTCACACATGTAAGGTGGAATGGATAACCGGCCAGTAACAATGGCATCAAATTTTATTGGAATCTGAAATTGTGGATGTTCTTCGACCTGATGTTGTAGGTCTTCATAACAAATCAATGGAAAGTGTTGATAATATCGATTTTTTGTAGCATTTTACAGGACATTTATACTTTCACGGAAGTGGCCACTGAGGATATTTCATTTGGTTGGCTTGGCTATAAGTTTTTTGAATTCGGGACTAATGTGACTCACGGCCGGCCGACATTTTATAACATCAGACTCTGCGCCCAACGTGGCACACTCACTGGAGCAGGTGCAAGGCAATATTGTTTTGTATAACTAATTAGTTGTTTTGTTCGTTGATCACAAATACTGGAAAATTAATTGTAATTATAAACTTTAAAAAATAAATTTTGTAAATACATTTGTTCGGTTTAGTATTGTTATTGTTAAATTAGTAGTAATGTTTATCTAGTTTTGTGTGTAAAAATTGTAAATAGTATACCTTGTAGTTCTTAACCATTAAGTACCCTAAATTTATTCGCTAATCATTATCTCTTGTTTCTAAGCTAAATGGATTTGTTTTGCATCTTTTCAGAAAGACTTGATTCAATATTTTTTTGTACATCTAGTTAGTTGTTTGTTCATTGATTACATGATCACAACTACAGGAAAATTGTAATCAGGCAATTTCCAAGATAATCATTTGTTTTTATGTGTTTTTGTGGTTGGAAATAAATTCATAATTTTTATTTTCTCACTATACAGTACTATAGTATAGAGAAAATATATTGATCGCAAAAAAATCGATGTTGAGATTTTTGTGGAAATATCCGTTTCGAGACCCTCTGAATCCAAAAAACATGGTTTGGTTGGTTTGAATATCGAAAAGACTGTGAAACTTGCAAAGTAAAGCAAAATATGGTTATGGATTTTTTGCAGTTTTATAGGAGTGTTTCATACAGCCTTGTCTTGGTTGGAACTACATATCCATCGTAAAAAAGAGGACGACCACGATTGGAGAAGGAGATTCCTGACATGCCACCGCAACCACTGGCAGCAAGATGTGAAACTCGACCTATCTCGGCTGTCCGTTTAGAAACAGTAGACCACTTTTCAATACATTGCATTAAGAAAGAGGCTGGAAGGTGCAAAATGACAAATTTTAAGGGAAGATCACATTTTTGTTGTGAAAAATGTATGGTTTATCTTTGCCTGTCCAGGTAGCGCAACTGCTTTAAATTGTTTCACATTTCCTAAAAATCTCCTTTTATAAATTTCTAAAATAAAAATTTAATATTTTCTTCATAATATTTTTAATATTTCTGAAATAAAGCCATTTTTGTACAATTTTCCAATGAATTATCTTATTTAATCTAATTTATTCCTTATGCTCTTTGAGTAGACTACTTTTGTATGTGATCATGCACATGTGGTATGTATATATAGACTATAAAAACAAAAAAGTTAAAATAAAAATTCTTAGTCATATTTAGACCTATTTCGATTGAAATATTCATACAAATATTTTTTCTGTAAATTTTGAACTGCTGGGACCGAAAGGGTTAAAGAAAGATAAAAATATTATCTTTTAATAGCCTTTTATTTCATATTGATAGATCAAATGATTTAGAAGTTATTAATATCATAGGCTATATTATTGATTGAAGTTAACCACAAAGTATAATCTACGCTAAGTTTTGTTTGCGTATTACAGATGATGGATGAAATTAGCTGTTATATTATTAAGTTAACCGACAGTAATTTATTTATTCTTTAAATGTTACTCCACATACGCTCTTAAGTACACTAAATAACATTATTTCACTGTTAGCCCAGTCGGTATAGGTTACAACTACCAGTAATTAGCAATACGGCTGACTTTTTTTTATAAGTACCTTAAAGTATGTAGATTAACATAAAAAAAAGTTTACCAGTCTATCGATTTCCCCAAGTCGAAAAAAAATCGATTATCATTTTTTTTTTTCGATTATTCTTAATATTTCGAGCTGGGATGAAGATAGAGAAAAATAAAAATTCCACCGTGTAGGGGAGGTATTTTTCAATAAAAAAGGACATATGTATTTATTTCGTCCGAGCAATGGTTTGTTTGGAAAAAATTCGATAATGCAGGTATGTATTTTGCAGCAGGGGAAATCACTAAAAGGGGACATCTTATTCATATATTAAGCGTTGGCTCATTCTAAATTGACTGAATTTTATTATATCGAATTGAAACTTGGTATAAGAATTAAAATATATATTTTAAACATTTATGCTGAGTCTCAGCTTATTATCTTGAAAATTACCCGATCTAGAGCCACTTGACTTATCAGTGGGTTTCTCGATTTTAGGAGTAGTACCGGACCCACCAATTCATTTTAAACAGCTCCAGTTTAGAAAATTTTCAAAATATCAACCTGAAAGTTTTTTTACAAGTTAAATATATAGATTCAAACAAGATCAAGGAGTATAAACCTTTTTTATTATTTTATTATTTACTTTTCAAAGCACAAGTAACTTAAAAAAGTATAATTTTAGACCTTTTTAGGTTTTTCATCAAAACGCTTGAGTTAATCGGCTGCAGATTAGTCAATTTTTTTAATATAGTTTTTAAAATAAGTATAGCAAAAAACAATTGTGTTTTTAAGTTATGTACCAATTTTTAAATCGATATGTTCAAAAATGTCGAAAATGGAGTCGTTGAATCCAAAGGTGTTATAGTTAAAACGAGATAGGTAAAACAGAAGACGATTTTCAAGCGCCTCGTTTTTAAAAATAGCATGACAAAAATCACTTACTAAATAAAAATAAGTAAAAAAATAAAAAGTAAGTAAAAATACTTACTAAGAATATTTATACTGGTGTACTCAACTTGTAAAACAAATTTGATGTTGATATTCAAAAAAGTTTCTAAATTGGAGCTGTTTAAAATGAATTGGTGGGTCCGGTACTCCTAAAATCGATAATCGAAATCGACTCCTAGATCGGGTAATTTTCAAGATAACAAGCTGAGACTCAGCATAAATGTTTAAAATATATATTTTAATTCCTATACCAAGTTTCAATTCGATATAATAAAATTCAGTCAATTTAGAATGAGCCAACGCTTAACCCGCGAGTGGTCGAGGTCACGTGAGTAACGCCGTTGGTCGACGGGTGAGCGTAGCTCTCACTCCGGTGTATTGTGTTTATTTTACCTTATTTACATAAATCTTCACATGTATATTGTATAAATTTTTTATGGAAATTAGCAGACAATTTATATATATATATATAAAGATTAGGTACCATTTGGCTGCCTTATATGGCACGATTTGCATTCGATTTGGCGGCTGGTTCTAAATGGAAGCCGTATACGGCCGCCAAATTGCAGACCCTGTTATTCTGTCTTATAATGATGATTAATGACGAATAAAATTGATTTGTATTGGCAGTCAAATGGGACCCTAGTGTATATTTTTAGTTCCAAAAAGTTATGTCTTGGAGTGCTAGCATCGCTACGGTTCACAAGTGGATATTCATTTTATCAATATTTGGCGCAAATCTGGCGGCCGAGGTCTGGCAACGCTGCAATGAGACACTGCATCCTGTTTTAACGGATGTGGCTCGAAGCTCTGTCTCTCGTTTGCAGGAACTCCTGATTATTTCCTTATTTTGAAAAACTCTGCCTCTAAGGTTGTTTTTATATTGGATTTTTATTGACTAAACGATGGTTTCTGTTTCTTTCTTTCGAATCATCGCTCTTCTTTTTCTCCGCGGGTCTGTGTAGCTGTATAAACATAAACTATATGAAATAAATACAGGAAATAACTATCAGTATATTACCTGCTTTTTAGTCCGTCGTGTGATTTCTTTGATTCCCCCTTCAAAAAGTCGGATTGATTTGAAACCTTGAACACTTATAAAGGACCTACGGCAATGCAATATTAATTTAGTTGGGTGTAGTAAGTGAGCACTGATCATGGTCCCCAGAACACGAGGTGATTTTCACCCCCTT